>OZ025295.1:343421808-343457791 GCA_964019185.1 Maratus speculifer | reverse complement strand
AGTAATACGTCCTTTTTTTCTCACAAAATAAACCAGCAATAAAGATTAAAATGAATTATATGTTTACATATTCCACAATTCATGCGTGAATTCAAATATTTAAACTTTTAAAAGCAGATACATGAAACTAACTTTTCATGCTATGGAAAAACATTAATAAAGAGTTTCTATTGAAAGCAATAGAATAGTAAGTTGTTGTAAAAAATTTTAATCATTAATTTTCTAATGATATAGTTGTTTTTTTACGTGTGGAGGGGAAACTGGAAGCAGCGAAGGAAAGTAGGACCACATTCCTTTCCTAAATGTTTGAAAAAGTATGAATTTCGGTCACTTTTGGCTAATTTTAAGCATTTGGCACCCTTTAATGAAAATCGTGACTACTGTCATTGGGCCCACTAAAATGTGAGGGTCCACGATATGCAGGGGTCCCCACATGCCCCTGCATAAGTCAGGCCCTGTTTTTAACATGTTCGGTATAACTCTTTCAAATATGCATGTCCTAAGTTCGTCAACGACAGTTGGTAGCGGTCGGACAAACACTCAATCTTTCATAACGCAACGCAACGCAAAATAAATAAATAAATAAAAATATACTAAGAAAAGTGTGGCATGATTTACAATACCACCTCGACTTTGTTCGTGTGTCTGGAGGGATTCACATTAAACGCACATAACTGTGTTGAATAAAAACTTTAAACTGTTATATTAGATTTCCGATGAATAACAAGTTTTTACTTATTTTTATTAGCCCTGTAGACTTCGTATGGAAACTTCGAAACTTTTTTTAATAATTCATTTATAAATATCCTGTATATTATCCTGTTTTATCTTAGAAAAATGCCTTAGAAAATGTTAGATGAGGTGTGTAGATTATGTCAAGGTTCGTTTAAAGACTAATTTTGAGATTATCTGAAATGCCTATCAGTGTTTTATAAATTAATCTGAGTGTCATTAACTGTATCATTTTTAACTGTATTGAAAGAAATTGTTCCACCCATGTTTACAAGTCAAATTTTTAAAAAAATAAATTGCACAATTATAAATATAATAATGAAACAATATTTAAATTTCATCAAAAAGTACACCAAAAAACAAAATAATAGCCCTTGGCGATATTTATTTTATATCCAGATAATTTAATCAATTATATAACGGCATTCCACATAGAAGAATTAATTAAGCATTTCAATTCTTAAACATTTTCAACAAAATAAACTTAATTTAATGTAAGTATCTTAGAACAAAAATACAATTGAAATGTTGTAGACTACACAAACTATACACACATATTATATACACGTATGAAAATGTATTAATTCTTAATATATATCGTAACACTGTAATATTATTCAGATTAAATAAACAAACAAATTGAAAATCTTTCTGCTGATCTTAATAATATTCTTTAAGAAAAAGAAAATCGATCATAATCGATTTTATGGTTGAAAATGATAATGCAAATTTAAAGACGTCGCATATGAATTATTTGCTTTTCATTCAAAAAGCAGACTTACTTAGAATTTGTGCGCATATATTTTCTGGTACAACGAATTCAATGAATCAATAACTTTGAATGCCGGATTTTGAAAATTCAATATTATAACTGCGTTCAAAAAAAAAAAAAAAAAAAAAAAAAAAAAATTACGTAACTCGAATAAGCGAAAAATTTAAACGTGCTGTGGTAAGAGTGTACTCAAGTACCCATATAAAGGTTAGTATTACATGAATACTTAGATCAATAAAAATATTATCAAGCTTTTTTTTTTGGAATAGAGCAATTAAAATGTGTGTTAAACATATTTTTGAAAATTTATGGAGGATTTTTGGTTATAATACAACAAAGATAGCTCACTCAACAAAGATAGGTAAATTCGAATCTGCACAAGTTATTTAATTTGTCAGAAATAAACATGCAGTAAAGTGCCGATGATCCGAACATGTCAGGGCTGTCCCTAAATAGCATAAGCAAAAGCTCGAACATTTGGAAAGACAATTTAAAAGATGTTCTTCTCTGTACTAAAACCGTCAAACTTTATACATAATTACAACTTCAGAACCAGTTAGTAATGAACTGTTTTTTTTTGGGGGGGGGGGATTTTTATGATTTTCTGAAATTTAAAGATTGTAATTTAAACACAAAAGCTTTTGATTTTGCTTGAGTTAAAGAAGAATTTTTGTTTCAATGCAGCCTTACCCACAATTTTACTTGGGTCATTTTTAGAACAATTGTTTTTATTTTCTTCATTTTCTTTTTCATCTTTAATATCATCCACATTCTCATAAAATTAAAAACCTTATTTTAGATTATGAAGAGGGTTGTGAAAGTTATCTAGGTACATTTAATGATATCCAAGGTCATGTAAGTTACTATTTAAGCACTCGTTAATTTCATTTTCGTCATAGGTTAGGATTCTTCCCATCTCCTTTATGGTTTTATATTTCTCATTTCGGTCTCTTCTAAATTTAATGGGGGGGGGCGGTAATGAGAGAAATAAGATATTTGAGAAATTGGAAGTACAGTTAAAAAAGAAGTTAGAAGTAGACTTTAGAAGTACAGTTACGTAGAAGTACAGTTAGAAATAGACTATTTGGACAAATAAATGCTTGGTCAGACATATTTTTTGATTGAAAAAAGCTGTTCGGATAGTTGGAAATTTGGTAATTATAGTTCAGATAATCGATTTTCTACCGTTATGCATAAAGTACATAATCTTACAAGAAATTTTTATTTTATTATTTCTCTAGGACATTTGAAGATAAAACACTTTTCATATCTTTACGTAGTAGATATTTCTTAAAATAGAACTTTGTAAAATAAAATTTTATCTAGATCTGCTTTAAGTTATTTTTGTATTAGTAAAAATGCTGGACATTCATTTAGAATGGTTTTAACGTCGCTGAACTTTATAATTTAGGAAATACAAAATCGATTAGTTATTTTAAAGTCACAAATTTTAATCCAAATATGTAGTGGAACATCCTAAGTAAAACATGTATTGTACTTTCTAAATTAAGCTTTCTAACGCGGGAGAAATCTCATATTATGAAAATATAAACCTTTTTCCATTTTAAGTTTTGATATTTAAATTTGCAGCGGACTGCTCCGCCAAAGTAGCGCTAAGCTACCAAGCTAACAAACTTTCACCGCCTTTGGTGAGACTGACTTTTTCCGGCAACCTCTCCGGAGGAACGAACATTCTTGCCCAGACTTCACCAGTTGATTCGAACTGTGCTCTGTTGAGCGATCGTGCATGTGTAACGATCTCACTGTCTGCAACGCTAATTCTTAATTAATTTAATCATGTAACCTTTTATTTGTTTTTGTTTTTATTAAATATGTTGTTAATGTTTTAGTTTCAGGCTGGCATTATTTATTATTCCTTTCACATAACAGTTTAACTTTATGGCGCGCGTTAAGCCATGCGCCAAACTGGTGAACCGGCATTTTATCAATCTTTTTTAATCTTTTAAACTATGCGAAGTCCAGCCGTAAATATTTAATAATATTAATTTTTAATGTTATCTTAGTTAATAATTCTTTTCATTTTGCGAAAATTATCGTAATTTTTTTTTAAATAACTGACATGTGGTTTCCTGCAAGAATGGGATTATCGTCGATTAGCAGGTATGTGATCGATTTTTTAACATTTTCTCTGTGACTGGTCAAACTTTTCGGCTTTACGTACGAATTAACATCCCTCCCCCATTGTTTTTTATAGTATCATGATTTTTATTATTATTATTGTCTTTGTATTTTATCTTTATGTAATCAGTATTTTATCAGTATTTACCTTGTATTCCCTATTAGTATTGTGTTAGTATTTATCAGTATCCCCTAAGCTAAGCATCCTATAATAACATGACGGGATCAGACTCCGAAAATAATGGTTCTGCGGTTGCATCGCAGGTATCTCACGTCGCCGTAAAAATTCCTCCTCTTTGGAAGGCGAATATAAAGCTCTGGTTTATCCAGGTTGAAAGCAACTTTGCGCTTGCTAAAGTTAAAAATGACTTAACAAAATACAACCATCTTATTTCCTCAATTGACCCAGAAACGTTAAGCTCAGTTTCAGATATTTTATTTGCTCCTCCGGAGACTGATAAATACGAGGCCTTAAAAACTCAGCTTATTACGGAATTTTCTGCTTCTGAAAATGAGCAGATGAGGCGGCTTATTTCGGAAATGCACCTGGGCGATGATAAACCTTCACAATTTCTACGAAAAATGCGAGAGTTAGGGGGGAAAAGCATCACTGACGATTTCCTTAAAACGCTATGGCTTCAGAGACTACCATCAGCAATACAAACGATTTTATCTATTAGCTCAGAATCGTTAGACAATTTGGCCAAAATGGCCGACAAAATTTCTGAAGTGCGTACACTGTTAAAAATCTGCTGCATTTTGCTGCAACGCACTCCCCTGCTTGTATAGAAAACGGTTACTTGGCCGTGAAATGGCGCTTTCTCATTGGTTGGAATAGAGATATTATATACAAGTGGTGGAGGGCGTTGCAGCAAAATGCAGCAGATTTTTAACAGTGTACTTCAACCGATAATATTTTCGCTGTCAGTCAGGCTGCTGCAGTTTCTGCAGACAATACCCAACGCGTTTCGCCGGTAGATGACGTCTCCGCACTTCGGAATGAGATTGCCGCATTAAGTAAACAAGTCGAGCGCCTCGCACGCGATCGGAGCAGAGGACCAGGGCATCGTAATGGTTCTAGACACCGTAGTTTTTCTCGCGGACGCTCCCGTGATCGTAATACTGATTATTGTTTTTATCATGCACGATTTGGAAAAAGTGCGAGAAAATGTCGCTCACCCTGCACCTATACTAGTACCACTGATCAGGAAAACTCACAGTAGCGGCTGTCGATCGAAATACATCGGCGGCAGTCGCAAAATCATGTCGCTTACATGTTTATGATAAAAAATCGCACCTAAAATTCCTAATTGATTCAGGATCGGATGTTTCATGTATTCCACTCTCAAAAAATTTAAAAAATCTACAACCTGATTCACTACAATTATTTGGAGCCAACAATTCCAAAATTTATACATATGGTACTAAACTTATGAATGTTGATTTAGGTCTTCGGCGAAATTTCACTTGGAAATTTTTAATCGCTAATGTTCCTGTCCCAATAATAGGGGCTGATTTTTTACAACATTTTGGCATCTTAATTGACCTTAAAAAACAGAAACTCATTGATAACATAACAAACTTAACTCAGTCCGGGATAGTTTCAAATTCTGACCAACATTTTTCTGTCAAACTAATTTCTGGTGAGTCCATATATCATCAAATATTGTCAGAATTTCCAGATTTAACTAAATTGACACCTGGTATTACCTCTGTTAAGCACAATACAGTGCACTACATTGAAACAACCGGCCCGCCAATACATAGTAAGCCAAGAAGGCTCCGTCCAAAACTATATGAGGCTGTAAAAAAAGAGTTTCAATTCATGATGGACCAAGGTATTTGCCGTCCATCTAAATCACCTTCGTCGTCTCCACTCCATGTAGTATCGAAAAGCTCAGGTAGCATTCGCCTCGTTGGGGACTACAGGAGATTAAATTACAAAACAGTACCGGATCGGTATCCCATACCTCACATCCAGGATTTTTCTAATACCCTGCATGGCAAAAAAAATTTCTCAAAATTAGACATTGTTCGTGCCTATTTCCACATTCCTGTGCATCCGGACCATGTACAGAAAACAGCAGTTTGTAGCCCATTTGGGTTATTTGAATTTCCATATTTAAATTTTGGGCTATGCGGAGCTGCACAAACTTTTCAGCGATTCATGCATGAAATTCTGGGTGATCTCCCATTTTGTTATATCTATTTAGATGACATTTTAATATTTAGCGCTAATGAAGAGGAACACAAAGCACATTTAAGAACCATTTTAGAGAGACTGAATAAGTATGGATTAACCATAAATGTTTCTAAATGTATATTTGGTGCATCGGAAATTTCTTTCTTAGGCCACTTAATTACGAGCGATGGCACTAAACCCTTACCTGATAAAGTTGAGCATATTCTAAATTATCCTCAGCCCGAAACCATTAAAGATCTTCAGCGATTTTTGGGATTTTTAAATTTTTTTCGGAGATTTTTACCAAACATAGCAAACCATCAAGTGTTTTTAACTTCCTATTTAAAAGGGGCGAAGAAAAATGATAAGACAAAACTTGACTGGACAGAAAAAGCAGAGGAAGAATTTAATAATTGTAAAAAGTTAATTGCAAATGCGGTTCTATTAGCACATCCAAAACCAGATGCTGAATTAGTTTTGCAAGTCGATGCATCAGATTTTGCTATAGGCGGATCATTGTCGCAGATAGTGGATAGGGAATTACAACCTCTCGCCTTTTTCTCTCGCAAACTTTCTCAAACAGAGAAAAAATATAGTGCATATGACAGGGAACTTTTAGCCGCATATGCTGCCATAAAACATTTTAGACATATGCTTGAAGCGAGAAATTTTTCCCTATATACAGATCACAAGCCACTCACTTTTGCTTTCCATCAGCGCTCCGATAAATGTTCTCCAAGACAGGCTAGGCAATTGGATTTTATTTCCCAATTTACTACCGATATTCGTCACATAAAAGGGTCAGATAATATTGTGGCAGATGCACTTTCACGTATAAATGCTATAAGTATGCCAAACCCCATAAATTATACGGAAATTGCCCAAGCGGAGCAAACAGACCCAGAACTGGAAAGCCTAATTGCTAATTCGGAAACTTTACAATTTAAAAAAATCACTTTACCTGATTGTGACATTCCTATTTATTGTGACCTATCAACGGGTACAGCTCGACCCTATATTCCTCAACCATTTCGTCAAAAAGTTTTTTTAACTTTACATAATTTATCGCACCCCAGTATTCGCAGTTCTTCAAAATTAGTTCGGTCCAGATTTATTTGGCCTTCTATGAGAAAAGACTGTACTAAGTGGGCTAAGCATTGTATCCCATGCCAAAAGTCGAAAGTAATTCGCCATACAAAATCTCCATTAGGGAAATTCACAGACCAGTCACAGAGATTCGATCATGTACACCTCGATCTTGTAGGCCCTCTCCCTCCTTCTCAGGGAAACTATTACTGTTTAACGATGATAGATAGATTCACGCGATGGCCAGAAGCGGTTCCAATACCAGACATAACTGCGCAGACAGTGGCTAAAAATTTTTACACACAGTGGATTGCTCGATTCGGCTGTCCAGCCTATATTACCACTGACCAGGGCAGACAGTTTGAGAGTGCCTTATTTAGTGCCCTTGCCCAGCTGATGGGCATCAAACGAAGCCGCACTTCCCCATATCATCCTCAAACGAACGGATTAATAGAAGAATTCCATCGCCCTTTAAAAGCAGCATTAAAAGCCCACAACACTGACCAGTGGTCTGCAGCCTTGCCCACATTGCTGCTTGGTTTTCGATCAGTCTTCAAAGAGGATGTTGGTGCAACGACTGCTGAGTTAGTTTATAGAAAGCCTCTTACACTGCCAGGCAAATTTTTCGACGCGACACCAGCAGATGCCTCACCGAAGCAACTTGTGGAGGACTTAAGGTCCCATTTTGCTGCAGTGCGACCAGTCCCCACTTCCTGCCATGGCCAGAGATCAGTTTTCGTGCACCCACACCTGACTGTATGTTCTCACGTCTTCATAAGACATGATGGTGTACGAAAACCACTTCAACCTCCATATGACGGGCCATTTAAGGTCATTCTTAGAGGTAATAAAACCTTTGATCTAGAAATCAGAGGGTGTAAGCAAACCATCTCGATTGACAGACTCAAGCCAGCTTTCACAACAATGGATAGTGAAACCCTTGAGAAACCTTTATACCCTGAAAAATCTGTCCCAGTTGTGAAAGCTTTACTCAACGAAAAACCTGTCCCAGTTGTGAAACCTTTACTCAACGAAAAACCTTTCCCAGTTGTGAAACCTTTACTCAACGAAAAAACTGTCCCAGTTGTGCAACCTTTGTGCAATCAACAGCCTGTACCAACTACCCGTACTGGACGACTCGTTCGGCCACCCCGGCGTTATGTTCATTTCCAATGACACTGCGGAGGGAGTGTGCAGCGGACTGCTCCGCCAAAGTAGCGCTAAGCTACCAAGCTAACAAACTTTCACCGCCTTTGGTGAGACTGACATTTTTCCGGCAACCTCTCCGGAGGAACGAACATTCTTGCCCAGACTTCACGAGTTGATTCGAACTGTGCTCTGTTGAGCAATCGTGCGTGTGTAACGATCTCACTGTCTGCAACGCTAATTCTTAATTAATTTAATCATGTAACCTTTTATTTGTTTTTGTTTTTATTAAATATGTTGTTAATGTTTTACTTTCAGGCTGGCATTATTTATTATTCCTTTCACATAACAGTTTAACTTTATGGCGCGCGTTAAGCCATGCGCCAAAAATTGTTACTCAAACAAAAGTATTCTTCAGTTTTATTTTGTTGAGAAATCAGAAAGTAACACACAATATCATTGCTAAGTCGATAAACATGATTTTTTAAATTTTAATTTTTTTTTAATTTTTTAATCAAAGGAAAAAAATATTATTTTACAAGAAAATTATAATAACACTTCAAGCATAGTAATTGAAATTATTAATTTAATAACCGCAAATATACATTTCATATAATTCTAAAAATTTAAAGACAGCATAATATTCATCTCAAATCATTTTGCGCAAGTATGTCAATTATAGTGTGAAATTAATTAGGTTATAACAATACCGGCTATTCATCATATCCAGGTGACATAATGGAATGTTTAATATCATAGAATATTCACAATTATGGTTATTGGATCACATCGATTTATTCACTGTTTCTACCTATGCAAATATATATCATATACAGTAAAAATTTAAAGACATAGCATAATATTAATTTCAAATCACTATGCGCAAGTATGTCAATTGTAGTGTGAGACTAATGAAAGCATAACAATATCGGTTGTTCAACATATACCTACGTGATCAGAATGAAATGTTTAATATCATACAATATTCCCAGTTCTGGTTATTAAATCACATCGATTTATTCACGGTTTCTTCTCATGCAAATACATATTTCATATAGTAGTAAAAATTAAAAAACATAGCAGATATTCATCTCAAATTACTATGAGCAAGTGTGTTAATTGTTGTGTGAAACTAATTAGGATATAACGTTACCGGTTATTAATCATATTTAGTAGACGTAATGAAATGTTTAATATCATACACTATTCTCAATTCTGGTTATTAGAGCACATCGATTTATACACGGTTTGTTCCAATAGAGCAGGCAAGAGAGTTAATATTTTATTTTTTTCCTCTTGACATTTCACATCTGTTACACTACTACTTCTCTTGGAGGATGATAAAAAAAAATCAAAATCTACTTTATTGGCTCATTTGAAATGTAAAAGGAAAATTGTATGTAAAATTCGTATAATACATTCATTAACTCTTTAACACTAGAGGTGCAGATTCCCTGTCCCCAATCGCTACGTGCTGACTAGATTTTTTTTTTTTTTTTTTTTTTTTTTTTATTTTGCTGTTTTTTTTGCGATGATTTGACGAAAATTCTGTTTTTTTTTTCGCAAACATTTGGCGAAGCTTTCGTCATTTTGCAGTCCTCTGACGAGTATTCCAAGTTTTTTGTGCGATCATCAGACGAAATTCCCATGTTTTTATCAATCCTCTAACCCAAAATCGGATTTTTTCCGCATTCCTTTGACGAAAATTGCTTTTATCAGTTATACATCATTGACGTATGTAGCGTCGCGTTTTGCAATTATTTGGTAAAATTAGCTTTTGTCTGCGATCTTTTAACAAAATTCGGTTTCTTTCTCGGTTTTTCCTTAGTTTTTCTAAGAAATTAAGCCCTGGTGGCGACTGAAATATTTCGGTTTTGAATTACTGGCTCCTTAAACCTTTTTTAAATTTGTACCTAAAACTAAAGACCAGCATCATAAATAGATCAGCTTCAGTATATCTTAATGTACTAATAGGTTATACTGAGACCTAATGATTCTTTTGTGGACTTATGTGTATCACAGCATTTTGTTTCTCGTTTCCATTCCACTAGCTGTCGGTGTAGTCAGTTTTATCGTGATCAAATGGAGTCTAAAAACGATATTTTTCTCAAACTAGATTAAAACGTTATCTTCTTCCTACAGTGTATTATAATTGATGTATACAGTGTCAGCAAAGTAAATCTTGAAAGTCATTGGAAAATTTTAAAATGCCCTCATTTTAAATTACTACCAGAACTTTAACCACTTCCCTGATTTACCCGTACGTCACATGGGCAACGTGTTTTTTCCAATCATGATTTGCTTCTACCACGTACGGACAACTATATTCCAATTATGATTTTACTTACCCATCATATGTAGTATAGGGTAAGTCTTGCAATCGTTTTGAAAATCTAAAGAAATATTTGACGGATTTACACGTTTTCGACACTGGAGATTTCGAAAAACATATTTTTAGAAAAAAAAATTTGCCGTCCTTCTGTCTGTCTGTCTGCTTGTAAACGCTCTATCTACCGAACGAATTGAGATAGAGACTTGAAATTTTGTATGTACTTAGTATGTAAGAATGGGACGAAGCCTATTTAATATCAGTAACCTCGATTATCCTGAACCATTTTTTTCGGACTCTCGAAAAATTCGGACTGATGAAAGGTATATAAAAATTTTCGAATTTTTACCTTTTAAGGAGTGATCGTAAAAGGCAATAAAATAACACAAATTTTGCATAAAGAATGAAGTTGATCGAATTATTAGTTGCCGAGATATCTGTAATCTTGTTTTCCACATTCTTCTATTTTTCATATCCCTGTATTTCATTCAAATTTCAATTCAAAGATATATTTTTATTGGAAATGAGACGCTTAATCCGACGCAATAAACTGTTAGTTAATAAGATTATTATTTTTGGAGTTATAAAGATGTTTCTTTTTGGCAATTCAGTACTACTTGAGCAGTTAGGCGTGTTGTATAATTTATAGAAAGAGATTTATCAGCAACTCATTAATACAGCATTACTATGCACAATAAAAATAAAAATACACGTTTAAATTTTGTTTTGGAATTGCAATCCATTTTATAAATAGTTATCAAATGTATTATTTTCATATATTATATATGCATATATATGATGGGTAAGTATTACGGTGGCCCCCAACGACTAGTTTTATTCTCACCAGGAAATTTTCATTTTAAATTTTGTATTTTTTAATTCGAGCATTTTTTTAATGCAATCGGTGAAAAATCTCTATTTTGAAAAAAAAAAAAAAAAAAAAAAAAACGGTGAAAGATTTTCCAAATATTTTGACCAGTTAAGTGGTAGAAAAAAGGGATAACACTCAATCATCTCAAGCTTCAGCAGCCATCACCCCATTTGAACAACACCAGAAAGTCTCCCCCGCCTCTACTTATGAAGCTACCAAAAATATAATGAAACATTTTAATATAAAGATTGTCGCTTGAATGTAAAGATTTTTTTTATTGTTGCGACTGTATGTATGACTTGTAGTATATATTACTACTGTAAGAGTGAATTTTTTTTTTTCTATTCTCGTAACTGTTTTTCTTTTGCGGCTGATGAAAAAGCGTATTTCATTCAATTCAGTAGCTACTTTTTTCCAAAGTCATTTCTATAAGTGAGTTACATTGGTATTAAGGAGGAATACTGTAAAAAAAATTCAAAGAACGTCTATTAACTCTTTGGGGACGAGCGACACGTATACGTGCCGCAAAAAGGCTAAAGAATACTTGTTTATTCCTATCAGTAAAATTTTACTGAAAAATTTGTTTTATTTAATTGGAGCATTTTCTTGATGTAATAAGGCAAATTTCTGTTTTTGAAAACCGGTGACAAAACATTAAAAATTTCGTAAAAGGCTCCCATCACAAAGGGGGTTAAAAAAAAAGTTTTAAAACATTTTGAAAATTAACGATTAAAAAAAACAATTAAATTACACAGAACATGCAACACGTACACACACATGAAAATTATTTCGTAATATGTCAGATTTACGTTTAACGTAAAATTCATAATCTAATAGTAAGTTATTAATCAATTCTGAAAAATCTACTTTAAGAAAATACAAAATCGATTATTCAGTTTGGGGTCGAAAATGTAAATGCAAATGTAAATCACATAAGAAAACGTCTTCTTTTCATCGAGAAAGCACATATATTTAAATCTGGAGAAGATATATTTTTATGGTAGCATAATTTTAATAAATCAATAAATTTCCCGCTAAAATCTAAAGAGGGTTTAAAGCTAACTTTTAAATTTATACTTTATAACTGATGAGAAAATACTGTGGTTTGTTAAAAAGTAACACACACTCATTCACAGACACGAAAAGTTTTTTGTAATCTGTCAAACTGATGTTTAATATAAAACACACAATCTAAAAATAAGTTATTAAACAGTTCTGAAGAATATATTTTAAGAAAATACAATATCGATTATGCAGTTTGTTGTCGGAAATGTTAAAAAAAATGTATAAAGAGACTAGCGGACCCGACAGACGTTGTCCTTCCTGCCACCGACACCAGAAAATCAAATAAATGTACTTAAATATAGTGATATGCACGATAAACACTACGCTCTTAATTTAATTTCTTATTACAATTATGTAAGGAAATTATTTTTCACTCTTCAGTATTTTTTGAAGTCGGTTTAATATTTGATAGAAAAGTTTATTTTTCTCTTTTTTTAAAAAAGTTAACGGTTTTCTGAAGTCAGTTAATCAAAATCATAATACAGGCTATATTACTGTAAAGCATACACTTTTGACGGCAGCGGGGTTCGAACACGCGATCTCTTTCTTCGAGAAGTTGAGCTTAAATCTGGGGCCTTTGACCGCTCGGACATTCCGTCCGCACTCTATTTATCGAAATTATTCAATACTTTTAATTAACAAAAAATCACTAACTATTAGGTTTTGCCTAATTACTAAAAAAGTACTGAATCAATTTCGACGAAATGGGAATCTAAACCATTCTCGAATCTACTGGAACACACGCACAAAATTTCATTAAAATCGGTCCAGTCGTTTAGGAGGAGTTCAGTGACATACACACGCAAAGAAGATTTTTATATATAAAGATGAACATTGAAAATTTCAGGTTTTTGCGCCAAAGACATCGCCAAATTAGGAAAATGTGAATTATCTCACGAACTACTGGATTTCAGCGAATTTGCTTAGTACCATTCGATTCAGAATGACAAAATGCACTAAAATATGTTATCAGTTGAAAAATAACTACAAAAGCCGATTTTTAAGAAATTTTTTAAAAGTTCGTTCTTTTTTCTACTCATCGTATGGGTGGAATTTTCGAAAATCCATTTTCAGCGGCACTCGAAGTTATAAGTATTTTTACCCCAATTTTCAAGATTTTTGGTATGGTAGATTTTTTTGTGTTATGATTAATACGAAATCCTGACTCTCTTTAATATATATAGCACTTTTAATTAGCGAAAAATCACTAACTATTAGTTTTTGCCTAATTACTAAAAAAGTATTGAATCAATTTCGACGAAATGTGAATCTAAACCATTCTCAAATCTACTGGAACGCACACACAAAATTTCATCAAAATCGGTCCAGTCGTTTAGGAGGAGTTCAATTACATACACACGCACAGAAGATTTTTATATATAAAGATGAGCATTGAAAATTTCAGGTTTTTGCGCCGAAGACATTGCCAAATTAGGAAAATGTGAATTATCTCACGAACTACTGGATTTAGACAAATTTGCTTAGTACCGTTCAATTCAGCATGAAAAAATTCACTAAAATATGCTATCAGATGAAAAATAACTACAAAAGCCGATTTTTAAGAAATTTTTTAAAAGTTCGTTCTTTTTTCTACTCATCGTAGGGGTGGAATTTTCGAAAATCCATTTTTAGCGGCACTCGATGTTATAAGAAGTATTTTTACCCCAATTTTCAAGATTTTTGGTATGGTAGATTTTTTTGTGCTATGATTAATACGAAATCCTGACTCTCTTTAATATATATAGCATTTTTAATTAGCGAAAAATCACTAACTATCAGTTTTTGCCTAATTACTAAAAAAGTACTGAATCAATTTCGACGAAATGTGAATCTAAACCATTCTCAAATCTACTGGAACGCACACACAAAATTTCATCAAAATCGGTCCAGTCGTTTAGGAGGAGTTCAATTACATACACACGCACAGAAGATTTTTATATATAAAGATGTCTCATAAGAAAACGTCTTTTTTACGTTAAAAAAAAAACAGATTTATTTAAATATCGAGAAGAACTATTTTTATAGTAACATAATTTTAATAAATCCATACATTTATACGCTGAAAAACAAAGAGGGTTTAACTTAAAGTTGAAGATAACTTTTAAAAGTATACTTTATAACTGGTGAGATAATATTGTGATTTGTTAAAAAGTAACACACTCTCGTTCACGGAAACGAAAATTTTTTCGTAATCTGTCAAAATTATGCTTAATGTAAAACGCACAATCTAAAGATAAGTTATTAAACAGTTCTGAAGAATATATTTTAGGAAAATATAATATCGATTATGCAGTTTGTGGTCGGAAATGTTAAAAGAAATGTATAAAGAGATGTCTCATAAGAAAACGTCTTTTTTACGTTAAAAAAACAGATTTATTTAAAATCTCGAGAAGAACTATTTTTATGGTAACATAACTTTTAAAAATCAATACATTTATACGCTGAAACGCATAGAAGGTTTAAAGCTAACTTTTAAATTTAAACTTTATAACTGGGGAGAAAATACTGTGATTTGTTAAAAAGTAACACACACTCGTACACAGACACGAAAATTATTTCGCAATCTGTCAAAATTATGTTTAATGTAAAACGCACAATCTAAAGATAAGTTATTAAACAGTTCTGAAGAATATATTTTAGGAAAATACAATATCGATTATGCAGTTTGTTGTCGGAAATGTTAAAAGAAATGTATAAAGAGATGTCTCATAAGAAAACGTCTTTTTTACATTAAAAAAAAAGCAGATTTATTTAAATATCGAGAAGAACTATTTTTATAGTAACATAATTTTAATAAATCCATACATTTATACGCTGAAAAAAAAGAGGGTTTAACTTAAAGTTAAAGATAACTTTTAAAATTATACTTTATAACTGGTGAGAAAATACTGTGATTTGTTAAAAAGTAACACACGAAAATCTTTTCGTAATCTGTAAAATTGATGCTTAATATAAAACACACAATCTAAAAATAAGTTATTAAACAGTTCTGAAGAATATATTTTAAGAAAATACAATTTCGATTATGCAGTTAGATTTCCATGCCTGTTATTGCCCTTCATATTACTATGTGTCTTAAAAAATGCTTTTTATGGTATAATATTGTCACCTTAGCTGCCAGTGCTGTAATGCAAATTTTAAAATAAAAATTTTTAACTAAGCAGTAGTATATCGTGAAATAGTAATTAGCGTCTTAATGCATTTATATAATACTTTATGCTACTGCTTATATACGATTTACTACTTATATGTATGAAAAAAATATTGAATTTTTTTCTTAAAAGTTGGGTAAAATTTAGGAACGTTCTAGTGTAAAGAAAAACAAAGGGTCCCAAGTGCATTTCTAAATTCAACGCCTGCTTTCAAAGTATATCATAAAATAAATACTCATAGCGTGATCAGTAAGTGTTTAAATCAAAGCTCAACGTGTTATGAACAATAGACTAGCAGAAAGTATAATTCATGCTTTGCGTTTTGTAGTATTGATGGAAGCTAAATCTTTTCTTTGCGTGATTTAAGCAATTTTATAATCTTTTTTATGTAAGTCATACTTAAAATAGTATGGAACAAATATTGAATTACTAAATGAACTTATCTTTTTAGATAAAGTGAAATCCCGATAATTTTTACTGGTTAATAAGATAAATAAAGACACGCATTATCTATTTCATCATTTTAGAAGCAAAATGCCATTTCAGAAATATAAAAAAACTTTTGAACGAAGGAAGAAAATGATGAATACTTTTTCCCAAGGCGTATAAAATAAAAAAGAATTTCCAAATGGAGGATTTTTCATTTTTTTAAGGTTGGATTATTTTAAATTGCGGTGATTGATATAGCATGTAAAATTACCAATCTTGTTTATACTGAAATGTAATGCAATTCAATGTTACAAATTCACTTTTTAACCTTCATAAATACACGAACTACTCGCGCACGAAAACATATAACGTTGTACAGTGTTTATTTTATCATTTAATTTCGATCAGATTTTCATGTCACAGATTGACCGTAAATTTATTTTTTCTCTTTCATTTATTCAATTTCTTGTTGGTTCACTAATTTCACTCCTAAATAAATATTGACTGCGAATTTTTGAGTACTATAGAAATAACCAAATGGGTATTTTTTCTTTTATTAATCAAATATTGTAGATTGCTAGTTAAAGAAATTCCAAATTCATACAAAATGAAAACTATTTCTTTTATTTTGAATGAATTTGAAAGAAAAATTATGATTACTTTTTCGGAAAACTGGGAGGCGCGACACAGGCAATCACCTCATCGATTTCAGGACTGAAATTCTAGAACTAATTAAAACTCGATTCGCATATTAAACCTATCCGGCGCAGTGTTGCCGGGTCGGCAACACCTAAAGTTCACCCTGTTTAGAGGCACAAAAACTCCGTGAATATTTCAAAAACTACTCTAATGGCTAATTTAAAGCTTTCATATGAGTTCTAGATGGCTGCACTACAGAGATCAAATTCTACTGCTTTTAAATAATAAGTAGAATATTTTACTCTATTACGCGCTTCACAGCAAAGCTCTGCTCACTGCGCTTATCAATGCTGTACTTATGGGAGGTTACCACTTCGACAACAGCTGTATAATTAAAATGGTTTGTTCAATCTTTACAAAATTATACCTGTGTACTCCTCTAGGCCTAAATAGATTGCTTATTTTTTTTTCTTTAAATTCCAACTTTAAAGAGTAGTGCGCCGGAAAGGGTTAAAACGCAATCGGTATTTCAAGTCATATGTTGGTGGAAAACAGCTAAAAACCAAATTTTGCGCTTGACTCGTAGATTTATCATTATGTTTTTCTGAACCTGAAGTTGTGAAAATATGGAAAACTGGGAATAGGAAGAACGCATTTGTAAACCTACGAATCAACAGCTAAAGTAGGTCTATCAGGTGCGGTCAAGATATGACTTGGCAGACCAATTTAGTTTTAAAAAGTGACTGAAGTTTTAATTAATTCTAGAATTTCAGCCTTAAACTCGATGAAGTGATTGTCTGCGCTGCCTCCTACCTGTCTATAATAGAGTAAATAGTAAAAGGTAATTTCTAAATGGATAAATTTTTCCTATTTTTTTACACTCAGTTTATCAAATTGAAATGATTGATGTAACTTGTAATATCATCAATGTGCTTTGTCTAAAAACACAATACAATTCATTGTTAAAACTGCATTTTTTAACATAAACGATTCCCCATGAATTCGAGTACAAAAACACATAAAAATTGCACAGAACGTATACTATAATTTGTCTCAATTTCGATCCATTTTTATATCATAGATTAATCGTAAATTTGATTTTTCCCATTTAATGTTTTGTTATTCCACTAATTTCGATCACAAGGAAATATTCACTGCAAAATTCTGAGTACGATAGGGGTTGCCAGTTGGGTCGCTGACGGACAAAAATTGACGGACTGCTTTCTAAAAGAAATCCAAATTCATATAAAATAACAACTAATTTTTACATTATTGAATAACAGATGTGCTTTGATAGTATAATATAAAACTTCTTCTTCCGGAAATTGTGGTACAAACTTTGACTTATTGAATAAAATAGGAGGCCAAAGTGGTAACCGAGCTGTGTATGGGAAATGTTCGAGCATCTAAAAAGGTTTTTTATATTCGGGAAATTCTGAGATTGAAGAGCATATTGCATATTATAACTAAATACAAAGCAATATTTCACTAATCAAGTAATATTCTGTCAAAACTTTTCAACGTGTTAAAATTTCGGTGCATCTTCGCCTTAACATCGAGATTTGTCATACAATATGAATCAATTTCTCCCAGATTATCCCGCGCTTACTTTTAATTTCTTAAACTTATTTTTCCAGAAAGTACAATGGCTTTAATTCTCTTCCCTCATAATCTCTATTTTGCGTTCGCGGATTTACTACCTCACTTTGAATAAGATTGGTGCTATCTATCTGTTGGTCTCCTATGGTTTTGTAAACATATCGAGATTATGTAAATTCGCTATTTCCATGCTCTTTAGTACTTTGCTTTCGTCGTCCGGCCGTAAGATAATTTTTTTCCTCACTATTTCATTCTCAGGAATTTACTTTTATTTTAGCATTTTAACACAATTTTGCTGTAAATGAGTAGAGTTACCATAAATGTTTAAAGTTTTCTCAACTTAAATTGGTGAAACAATGCACTGGCCAGGAATCTAACCCAGAATCATTAATTTAAATTGCAAATACTCTTTCAATTAACTTATTTGGAAAAACATAACCTGTCGACTCAATTAATTTAGAAAATCATTTTATGTTAAGCATCTGGTTTTCTATCTTAGCCTAATAAACTTCAAGAAAAACAACTGCATTAAAAGATGCATTTATGTAATTTAACACTGTCATATTAATTGGTAAAATTATTATGCAAGTTGAAAATTTTCGTAAATAAAAAATTGTCCAGACAGGGATTGAGACCTGAACAATTGGATCAAACTGATTTAATATTTGCTTGAAGTAGTAAAAATACTAGGCAAAAAATATCTCTATTTATTTATATTCAGAATGGTTCCGACGGTATCATTATCAAGTATTAATAAAATATAAATATTTTCGCAAGTAACTTTTAAAGAATAAGAATAAAATTTTACAAATATGAAACATAGTTTCAATGTATAAATTTATAAGGTATCCTCTTTACAATGTTTTCCTGTTTTCTTCCAAAGATTGAAATATAAACTTATTAAATATGACACCTCATTTATTGTAAAACCATCCGTAAAGCTGAAAAATATATTATTTAAAAAATATACGAAGCGTACCTTAAAAAAGCGTGTGGGAGAGCACAGTGCTAACGTTAGAAATTGTGAAATGAAACGTTCCGCTATCGCCAGCCATTGCTGGTCCAATAGTCATAGCTTTAAATTTTCCGAAGCCTCAATAATACAATATTGTTCATCTGTTTATGATTTAGACTTTTGGGAAGCTTATCATATATGGAAAAATTCTAATAATTTAGTTAATGACATGTCCAGTACTCCAAGATTTTCTGATGTCTGGTTTCCATTCCTGTAATTTCACTCCCCCTCCCCCCTCCTGTTCTCTTTGATTTGGACTCAACCAGTAAGATGTGACATATGATTGGTCTCCTCTGGGTGCGCGTGCCAGCTTATTTTTACTGTCGCTTTGCGACGTTTCCTAGTCAGTTCGCCTTAGCGGCGAGCTCATTTACACGACTTATTTTATTTTTCGATGTGACTTTCTTTTACATTTTACACTTTTAGCACTGATGATGGAACTTAAGAAATCCCGAAACATGTATGCTTTTAACATCTTTTATTTTATAATATTTGTGCTCTTGAACGTTGTTTATTTATTTAGTTATATATAAGCACAAAGTACAATCCTCCCCCCCCCCTTCTTATACCCAATAGACACGATTAAGGAGTATATGAAATTTCTTTCCCCAAAGCAGATGGAACAATGTAGTTTTATACATGAATGACAAACACAAAGGATAAAACTAAAGAACATCAAAGACTACAGAACCGACATCAAATACATCAAGAATACTACAGCTTTACCTAGGCTGTTTAATAGAGAGCCTTTACAAGTTAATTTTAAAATTAGTAAAATTAATTATCTATTATTATTTTATTTTTCTTGCATTATGGAAGTCCAGGACACATTTTGAAATAATTTTTTTATTATTGAATTAAAATTTTAGATTTTGTTGTGTTGGTTTACCATAATATTTGCAAACGAGATAAATTTTCTCATAATTTTTTTTATTTAAATTAAAAATTCATTAAAAAAGTGAGAAAATTTTTAAACCGTTATAACTCAAAATCATATTTGTTTAATTTCAATATTTTTACGTTTAAATAAATAGAAATATCTAAACTTTAATTTCATATTTGCATTTTAAAATAAAAATTTGAAAAAAAATAATGTAACCTTTGTTAAAAAAATATTATTTTCACAGAAAAAATATTTTTTTCATTTTTTCTGAAGCAAAATGAAAAGAAAACAATCAAAAAAGAATGTTCCAAGTTTGAAGCAATTATCTATATTGGTTATTGAGTTATAACAATTTAAATCCGAGAAATTGTGAAAAAACCCCTCATGAAGAAAAGAGTATTTTCACAACAATTCATTTCCAAAGACAATCATTACTTGAAAGTTAGATTTTGAAAACAAAACAAAACGAAAAGTTTAATATTACCGTTTCTAATTAACAAAGAAACATTATTTAAACGTAATTTTTAATACGATATATTTTTGTGTCCCAGACCTTCTTATCTCAGAATCAATAGAAATCTTTTTATGCAGTGAGAAAAAATGGAATGCATCTGTGGATCTCTCTAAAATTTTAAAAGAAATATTCTATAGAAAAATGAAATAACAATATTATATAATTTTTGTTCACAAATGTCCATTTTTAATATTTCAGCTTATGCTTGAATTCGCGTTATTTTTGTTTGCTAGTTTACAATTTAAGGGGGTCCGGGGCTCAAAATTCTATTTTTTTTTTTTTTTTATCTATAGAGATTTTGTTATGAAATTTTTTTCTGAAATATATTTTAATATAAGAATATTGAATATAAAAAATCTGAAAACAAATATTTTTTAAATTAAATTTTAAAAATTTTAACATACATAATTTTTGATATAATTTTGAAAGTACTTATTCGGTTTACAAAATTTTTACATTTTTGTGTACAGAAAATGTGTGCTTATAAATTGTCTTCAGGGTTTTTTAAAATATTAATTTAGAATTTCATAAAAAAAATTTAAGTAAGAAAATGAAGTTTTTGCATGAGTGAGTTTTGCATTAATTGGCATATTTTCACAATTATCACTCAAAATTTAAAACCCTTTAAACAATTCGTTGAAAATATAGCATAAAAGCTCTGTTAAAAATTATATATACGTAATAAATAAAACATTTTTGCGCCATTTTGCAAGCCCTGAGTTTTTAGTTATATTTTTATGGAACATACTTTTAATCTCAGTTTCGTAATGTATTAATATTTTAACAGGTAAAGTTCTTTTATCTTATTTTATTTAACTTAGTAACAATCTATTGATTGCTTTCTGAAAAAGAGCGGGAACGATTGCGAAATCAACTTTCAGTGTAGAGGATTATTTTTTCTTTTGGAATATTTATCGAGATTTTAATTTTTGTTTTATTAGATCGTCTGCTGGAATGTCCATACGCTTATGTAAACAGGTTGTGCTATTACGCACATAGTATTAAGTTCTTACGGGAAGACACGCCCCATCTGCCAATAGGAGATGGTGATGTCGGATGTCATAGCCTTGAAATTAATCCTAATGGATCTTTAAATTGCTGACGCGAACTAGGGGAGGAGCTAGTTTTTGCGCAGAGTTTGGAAAATTCATAGCGGCAGAATGCAACTGACCATTGAACTGTTAAGACGCCCATCTCATTTTTTCCGATAAATTAGAACATCGAAATGATGTAGCTTGGAGAGCGAATGTTGTAGTATTAAATGTGTGGCACGGTGACTGCTGGAATAACTTATTTTATGTGCTCTAAATAAATATGAATTCAAAAACTGATTGACTTATATTTCTTTCGGAAAAATACCCAAAGGGTACAAATCCATTGCTTTCCAACTTATCATGACGACTGCTCATCCTGCTATTAGTTCTTAAAGGAATAGTTGTATTATACAGCAGAGATAGTGTTCTACGAGAACTGATGCATTTAAATAGAAAAAATTAATTTTTTTTCTCCAAAATTAACCTTTATACTATATTAATTCCCTTATAACAATATTCCATAATTAGTTCAACTTATTAAATTAAAATCTTGTTTCTAGATCTAATCTATTAATCTTTATGCAAACGATATAAATCCTTAATTCGCCTTAAAAAACATTTATTCCAATACGCGTAAATTTAAAAGATGGCTCTAAATTAAAAATATTCTTAATTAAACTTATTTCTTAATATTCCAAATAAAACTAATTTTTTCTATGTTTTTATCAACCCTTTTTAAGAAAGTCTTATTAAATTTATTCCAAAACCATACCTTTCAAAAATTATTATTTTTATTTATTTATTTATTTATTTATTTTCCCTCCTTCAACGTTTGATATTGTGCATATCAATAAATTCATTTCATTTCTTTTTCTCTTAAAATTAATCGTCTGCAAAAATATCGTTTGCAGGATAGTTGAAATTCTGAGTCGATTATAAATTAGTAAAATAATATTTTTTAAATAAAATTATCGCCTAAATGGAATAAAAATCTCGTCACTGGACGTGAATTATGTTTACATGGAAAAATGATGGTTCAAGAGTAGAGAATTTTCTAGAACTTTGTTTTTAGATTTAAGAGGAAGCCTGGAGGTGGTAAGATTAGATTCTTGGTTTTTTCTTCGATGAGTAAGGCTTGCTGAAGTAAAGATGGAATATTCTTTTTGATGTTTCGGTTAAAGACGGCTTGCAAAGGGAGCCTTTCCCTCTCTTATGATCTTATGACTACAGTTTAATAAATTAACTTGCAGAAGCCAATGAGTAATTTATTGGATCTTCTACATTTATTTATTTATTTTGCGTTTTCCCTCGCTTGCCATGACTGTGTGTTTTTTAAACCAGTGAACCAGTGAAAATAATTCGAGTTTCTCCTTAAATCATCATATATATATATATATATATATATATATATATATATATATATATATATCTTGCAAGTAACTTTGGATATATCCTTGTAAAGTTGACATATCGTGGAAAAATTCATTCTGAGATAAATGGAGTTAAAGTTCTCGTCAGAGGGCAGCTGATGCACCGCTTCTCAAGGCAAAATGTGTTATATCTCTGGATCTAATGAGGATAAAAACATGCGGTTTGTGGTATTTAACGGTAAAAACTTTTTTTAAATCCAATTAAAGAAATCCAATTTTTGAAGAATTTTTAGCTCCGGACCCCCTTAACCTTTTTTGTGATAATATTTATATTCAGAAGTGAAAAAGTTAATACAAATTAGAGTCTTTCAACAACCTAGTATAATTTTTTATGTGTGCGTGCATTGTCTTGGTTTTTCTGTGGTTCATGTAAGCTGAAAAATATTGAAGTTTCGGAAACGGTCGATTTTGCACAGTTTTTGACCAATTCCTTAAATATTTTTTTTTCCTTCCTGAAAATAGTTTACATAATAGAAACATATTCAATGCGTAATACGCATGTGCTGCTTGTAATTTTTTTTCTAAAAATTTACACCATTCAAATAAGTATATGATAATAACAACTGAAAATGAGGCACCAAATTGCTCCACTACTCAAATTACCCCCCCCCCCCCACCCCGCCCGATTTACCCTAAACGAGTTTTTAAGACAAAACAAAAAGCAGTACAATAAAACTGTTACTCAACATGTATTTAAAATTATTAAAGATGTGTTATTTTACATGTGCTTTTCTTATTTCATTTAACTCTTTACATAATGTTTTGTAAAAACCGAATAATTTTATTAGAATTTCTGGACAAAATTTAAAGAGTACTTTTTATATTGCCATTTACTTGACCTAAATATAAAATTAAAACAGAAACGCTAGCATTTTAAAAGTTTGAAAAGTTAGAAAAACTTCAACTTCTTAATTTGATCAGTGTTTCCTGAAATGAAATGAATTTTGGATGTCGTCTTTTGTTCTTTGATAAAGAATTAGAAAAATTCCATTTCAAAATAAAGTAGGATCCGTTGTGATATTCTGTTTTAAAAGTTGAATACTTTAATGAAAAACTATAGCAAAGAATTTTTCTGTTGTGTTTTTTGAAATTTCCGATTATTTTAAGCTAAGAAAGTAAGAGAATTTTTATTTAGAACTTGCTGCTTAGGATTTCTGTAAGGAATTATAAATTTAAATGCACAATTATTTAAACGATAAAATAAATAATTTGATAGTGGAATTTCTTTTTAAAATACCGGCGTTTTTACGGTTGTTACTTAATCTATTCCTAACAATAATTTAAAAACTTTTACGCACCCCTATATTAATGTTTTATGCGGTGTTTTTTCTTATGATAATTATTATCTCATAGAAAATACTGCATAAAAAAAGAAAAATAATAATCAAGTCATGTTTGTTTTATAAGCGTTCAACGTTAAAATTATGACTAATTCCATGTTTGTATTTTATGTAGTGATTAAAAAAACCCTTTATAAAAGGTTGTTTTGGAGATGGTCACAGAATATTGAAAATCTCTTACTGGTTTTTCGGTGGTTAGAAAACGCAAACTGGTAAATTTATTTAAAAATATGTTTTCTTTTGTTTGTTTTTTAACTTATGTATCAGAAAAAGACAAAAGCTTTATGTATATTCATGATTTATATTTTTTTCTGAATGTATAATCAAAATTTACTTAATATTAAACTATTGAAAAAAAGTATATTTAATATATATATATATATATATATATATATGTATATCACTCTTCTTTTTTTATTTATATTTTCTACTTTTTAATGACTACAATATTTCATCTTTTGCGTTTTACAAAAAAATAGCATATTTTGGAGAGAGGGGTTTTGTCGCATAGAAAACACCATTAGTTTTTGTAACCATGAAGAACTTTTAGCGGTTTATCAACAGTTGAATAATGAAACAAATTTTATATTAATTTTAAATAATTTAATGATTTATACTTAAGATGTAAAAGTGTTAAAACGCTGTATTGTCATCGAAAATGCACTTGTGTTTCTATATATATATTTATAATTTTAGCCTATAAGAATATAACTGAAAATGGATTACAAAATTCTATCTTTGTTTACGTAAACGAAATTAAATGAAATAAAACAGCGTCAAAGTAAAATATTTTTAAAGGTTCGATATTTAAACTGTAATGTACGCTAAAGCCTAGAATAACTGGTGCCAGGTTGGGGACAGAAGAGTCCCCAGATTTTTTTTATTATCACCGCTTTTTTTAAACAGAAATATACGGTCGACTTAAAAAAATGATAAAACATGAAAAACAAGGCGGATTATACTATTTTAAAAAGTGGTGTTAGTCAAATAATCTGAATTTTAAAAGTCTGCAATCTGGTAAAACTGTATAGAGTGGCTAATGCTACTAATTTAAATATCATAACATTCACAAAAATAACTATTTTGACGCAAATGGATTTTAATATGATTAATAATAACATTTAATATATATTTGTTTTACAATTTTAACTTTAAAGTAGTAACTATAGTTTCAGATAACGATAAAATACGACACTTTCTATATCAGCAACGATTATTTCATACAAAGTTCAAGTTCTTTATCTAGGAAAATCATTCCACCTAAATTCTTTCATCAGAGTGTTTCTTATTTCTTTGTCTCGAACATTGCTTTTCTCTGTTATGCTGCAATATTACAACCGCACCCGCAATTCTATGGTAACAATTAAGAAGACAGTGATGAATGAACAAATAACATTATACAAATAACATTATTTTAAGAGGAGGATGTCTGAGAGGAAATTTAAAAAAAAGTACTTTTAAGAGAAAGAGTTAATCAAGCTTTTATGGAAAATGCATGTTTCGTAATATAAGGGCTACTTAACACAAACACTGCCATTCGGGGGACATTTTGACTCCTGCCAAGTTGATAATATTCTATTTGAGACAGACATTTTTTTATAAGATATGTTAAATGTTTAACAAAAATAAGCTAATTAATTAAATTAAATCCTTTAAAAAAATTTTTTTTTGTGAAATACTTTTTATAGAGTTGGAGTAAAATAGCCGGCGGCTCTAGTGTTAAAATAAGGGATATTTTTAATAAAATCCTGGAATTAGGACATTGAAAAATTTCTTAAAAACGAAAAAGCTTAGTAAAGCAACACATGGTTTAAATGCTTTCGTCAGAGTTGTTCTTATTTTTTTTTCTCTCGAGGATTGTTTGTCTCTGTTATGCCACAATATATCAATCACCCCCCACCCAATTCTATGGTGCTAATTGAGATGATAGTGATGAAATGAATAAATAAAGCCATTTTAAGACGAGAACGTTCGCAAAAGGAAAAACAAATGCTTTTAATATAAAGAGTTAATCAAGGTTTTACGAGAAATGTACGTTGCGTAAAATAAGGGCTACTTAAAAGCTTTACAACTTTACTTACTTACTTATATTTTTAGTAAAATCTTCGAATTAGAAGATATTATTTTTTCAAAAGGAAAATGCTCAGTTAAGCAATATGTGATTCTTAAAATTCTTTTACCAGAGATTTTCTTATTGCTTTTTCTCTGTTATTTCACAATATCTCAATTAAACCGCAATTCTATAATGACAGTTGAGTAGACAGTGATGAATAAACAATTAACGTTTTTTTTAAGACGGGAAAGTCTGCAAAAAGGAAACACAAAATACTTTTAAGATAAAGAGTTAACCAAGCTTTTGCGGGAAATGCACGTTGCTTAAAATAAGTGTTATTTTTAGCAAAATCCTCGAATTAAGACATAGTGAAATTTCTTTAAAACGATAAAGATTAGTAAAGCAACTTATGATTCTTTAATTTCTTTGATGGTTTATATGCCTTCAATAATGTCAATTACTCAATATTTAAAAGAAAATTAATTATATAATTAATTAACTAATGGGTGCCAGACATAAAGAAGAATATTAACCAATTTAAAAGAATAACAAAATTTACATTAAAATGTACTGAAAACACATGGTATATAAAATTACAGCTCCTTAAATTTTTAAGTAAGATTTTTTCCCTTTTCTATGAGTGCAAAGCTCCATAAGTTCTGTATTAAAAAGCTTTTTTGAAAGTTAAAGGAAATTAAATAGATAACAGTGGTTATTTCCTACAAAAGTCAGATTCTTTATTTATCAAAATTATTCAGATATAAATTCTTTCATCAAAGTGGTTTTTCTTTTTCTCGTACATAACTTTTCTCTGTTGTGTCACAATATGTCAATTACGCCCTCAATTGTACGGTGACAATTGAAAAGACAGTATTGAATGAACAAATAACGCCATTTTAAGATAAGGACGTCTGCAAAAAGGAAAGCATGACTAAGATAAAGAGTTAATCCAGTTTTTACGGGAAATGCAAGTTGCGTAAAATAATAGCTGCTTAAAATTAGGGGTATTTTTAGTAAAATCGTCGACTTAGGACTTAGTAACGACTTAGGACGAAAAAACTTAGTAAAGAAACACATGATTCTTTAATTTCTTTAGTTGGAGGTTTATATGCTTGCAATAATATTTAGTAGATGCACTTAGTATTAAAAATAAATAAATAAATCTCATACATAAAGCAGAAGATTAAACAATTTAAATGAACAAAAAATGTTTTATTAAATGGTACTGAAAGCACTGATATAGAACTTTTTAGCCTCTTACATTTTTAAGTAAGATATTTTTTCCCATTTTTATGAGTGTGAAACCAAAAAAGTTCTGTTTTAAAAAACTTTTTCTATACTTCAAGGGAATAAAATAAATAAAAAAAGTTTTATATAGCATTAATAAGCAACGATAATAATCGACACTCTGTATATCAACAGCGATTATTTCATAGAAAATTTAAGATTTTTACTTAGATAATCATTCAATTATAAATTCTTTCATCAGAGTGATTCTTATTTCGTTTTCTCGAACATTGCTTTTCCCTGTTATGCCACACTATGTCAATTGCACCCACAATTCTGTGGTGACAAGTGAGAAGACAGTGATGTATGGACAAATAAAGTCATTTAAAGATGGGGAAGTTCTACAAAAAGGAAAATAAGAGTACTTTTAAGATAAAGAGTTAATCAAGCTATACGGGAAATATACGTTGCGTAATATAACGACAATTTAAAACAAAGTTTTTTTTTAAATTCTCCGTTTAGGACATGGGGAAATTTCTTGAAATTGAAAAATATTAGTAAAGCATCATATGATTCTCTAAGTCCTTTAACTGGCGATTTATATACAGCAATAATGTTTTGTAAATGTAGTTGACCCATTAGTGCCTAGCGTCCCTTTTAGGGACGCTTCAAAAGATGCATTCAGCACTGTTTTTGACACCGGTAAAAAAGAAAAGCAATAATTAATTTATTTAATTGATGCATTTTCGTGATTAATGAACTAAATTTAAATCTTCTAAAGATAGTGGTGCCAACCAAATAAAATTTACGCAAAAGGTGCTGGGCACGAATGGGTTAATATTAGAAAGAAAAATAATTACTGGTTGCCACACACGAAGCAGGAGATTAAGCAATTTAAACGAACAATAAAATACTGCATTAGATAGTATCAAAAGCCTGTGGTTTATAACAATAAAGCTTCTTAAATTTTTAAATAAGAATATCTTTTCAAGAGTTCCCGATTCAAAAAGGTATGCATTAAAAAGCTTTTTGGATACTTAAAAGAAATTAATTAGTTAAACAGCAGTTAATTCATGCAAAATTCAGGTTCTTTATGTAGGAAAAACATTTAGATATAAATTTTTTCATCATAGTTTTTCTTATTTCTCTTTCTCGAAAATTGCTTTTCTCTGTTATGTCACAATATGTCAGTAACACCCGCAATTCTATCCTGACAAGAGAGAAGACAGTGATGAATGGACTAATAACATCATTTTAAGACGAGGATACTTGCAATAAGGAAAGAAATATTTTAAGATAAAGTGTTAATCAAGCTTTTACGAGAAATGCACGTTACGTAATATAAGGACTATTGAAAGTAAGGGATCTTTTTAGTAAAATCCTCGAATTAGGACGTTGCGAAATTTCTTTAAACCTTTCGCCTTTTACAGGAATTGCACGTTGAGTAATATAAGGACTATTGAAAGTAAGGGATCTTTTTAGTAAAATCCTCGAATTAGGACATTGCGAAATTTCTTTAAATCTTTCGCCTTTTACAGGAATTGCACGTTGAGTAATATAAGGGCTTTTTAAAGTAAGGGACATTTTTAGTAAAATCCTCGAATTAGGAAGTTGCGAAATTTCTTTAAACCTTTCGCCTGGCGCGCAAATTTTCATCACATGAGCAGGCGCCCGTTGAAAATTGTACAACAGTTGGAAACATTCAATTATTGCTGTTTTGTTTTAATTTTATAAATAATTTAACATACAGATATCATATAAGTTTTCTCTGCTCACAATTTATGAAAGTATTTCCCAATACACTTAGATTTATTTTGTTATAACATATTAAGAGAGGCCTGAATTTTGTTTAAAAGAAAAATAAAGCGAATGTTGTACTTATCCTCTTCAGACCTGAGCATAAAAAACCTCTGGAAATATATATTTATTGCTTTTGCATTATCGAAATGACACTATAGATGGCAGAAAGAGTCATTTTTATGAAATCCGTACTTTAAGGGACTGATAATTTAGGTTTACAAATATGGATATAAAAGTACTAATCCCGTTAAAACTCCTGCTTAACCATCAGTAATATAAATTTACACAATAACAAAATTAAGGTCTTTAAACAAGTAAATGATCAGCAAATTCTCAAAATTTTTCATTGCAAAGCATTTAAGTTAAATAATCATGAATATTTCTTACTTTCTTGGCCACAATGTCTTGAAGGTATTTTCAAAACACGGGTGAAAATAATATTTACTATTTTATGAGATAGTATTCATCAGTGCTGACATTTTTTAGTTTTGTTTTAAAGCAAAAAGCATTCAGCTGTGTAGAAGTAAAGTAAGAATGCAAAAAATTCGAACAGTTAATTTTTATGAGGAAAATAATGAAGGTACACATTTCTGTACCTGAGTTCTGAAGAAGTTATACAATGGTGGGCCCGCCGGAAGGTTTTAAAGAAAACGTTTAGTAAAGCAACATATTCTTTAATGTCTTCATTTGGCAGTTTATACACCTGCAATAATGTTTAGTAAATGTACTTAATATTAGTCAGAAAATAAATTTATTAATTTATAGATACCAGACATAAAGAAGAGGATTAACACTAGAAACTAGTAGCGATCATTTTCACCACTGCCAAATAAAAAGATTTCGATTCGAAGCAGAATGTTTTTCTGAAATGAATTCGGTATGAACCACATGGAAATAAATAAGCTAAAAAGTTGTAAATAAAAATTCTGGTGTAAATATTTTTGGAACACTTGTGTAAAATTTCCGGCGATTCTAATGTTAATAAATTTCAATGAGCAATAAAATGTTACATTAAATAATACTTAAAGCACGTCCTTATATTTTTAGTAAGATTATTTTTCCTTTTTTGTGAGTGTGAAACTTAAAACGTTCTGTTTTAAAAGCGTTTATACTTAAAGGGAAATCAAATAGATAAAAAGCATTTTATAAAATAACAATAAGCGACGATAACAATCGACACTATGTATATCAGCAGCGGTTATTTCATACAAAATTCAAATTCTTTATTTAGAAAAATCATTCAGATGCAAATTCTTGCATCAGAGTATTTCTTTTTTTTTCTCGACTATTGATTTTCTCTCTTATGCCACAATATGTCAATTACACCCGCAATTGTATGGTGTCAAGAAAGAAGACAGTGATACATAAACAAACAACGTTATTTTAAGACAAAGACGCCTGAAAAAAAGAAAAAAACTTTTAAGATAAAGAGATAATCAAGCTTTTACGCAAAGTGTAAGTTACGTAAAATAAAGAACTCCTAGTCACGGATATTTATAATAAAACTCTAGAATTAGGATATTAAGGAATTTCCTTAAAAGAAAAATGTTCAGTAAAGCAATACATGATTCTTTAGATTTTTAGAGGAGTCTATACCATTGTAATAATGTTTAGTATTACAATCGTATATCAATTAATATTACGAAGAAAATCCATAAATATATTGATAAAATGACGAATGTCAGATATAAAGTAAAAGATTAAATAATCTAATATAATAAATAAACAATGAAATGTTATGTTCCCTGACCGCCGATCAAAAGAGCAAAAATGTAATGTTGTTTTCTCCTTAATTTAATTTAAATGTTAATAAAAGAGGGATTTTCTAACATGGTATAATTTTTTTGTAACGTATATGCTTATAAACCTTGAAAATAGCAATCATAGCTTAATTTCTTAAAACTGGATTATATTTGTAGAATTATATTAATTTTAATAAAGCTTCAATTGCAGTGAAAACTGCAGCATAGTGAGCGGATATATCCGGTTGCGGCAGTGGGAAGGTTAATGGTATAGAAAGCACGTGGCAAATAACTCTAAAGCGGCTTTTGAAGTAAGGATCAATTTTTTTTCTTTTGAAATATTTTCAACCTAGATTATCAATTTTAGGATTTTATTTTTTGTATATTTATATGTGTTTTAAAACAACAAATGAGCTTTTATAGCATTATTATAACTTTAGCTCAGAATAGAACACGCTTTTTAAAGAAAATAAAATTAAACGGTAGTAAATTTAACATTGGAACTCCAACTGCTCTACAGATCACATTCCTGTAGATTTTTCCATAATCGTTTATCATTTGCAACAAATGATGTTTGTGGAAAGCCATTTGCATCACGATTAGACTCATGACTGACGTATACATAACATTAAAGTTGAACGTATGTTTGGTCATTTTTATTTTCATTTATTTGTGACATTAAGATATATATTGTCACAAACATAGTATTATTAAAAATAAGTATAATAACACAGACAGTTTGTGGAAACATGCGTGATAAATACAGAATATATTTTTTATTAACTACAGTAAACTACTACTATTAAACTACTATTAAACTACTATTATTAACTACACTAAATTTTAATTAATTAAAATTTAAAAAAATCCAAAAGTACATTTCACCTCAAAAAAATCATAATTTTAACGAAACTTCACTTAATTAAAATTTTTAAAAAATCCAAAAGTACATTTCACTTCAAAAAAAAAAAAAAAAAAAAAAAAAAAAAAAAAATCATAATTTTAACGAAACATTAAACGTTTTTGCAAAATGTTTTACTTGATCTTTTGTTAAGATCAGAGAAGAGTAGGATTCTTATATTTAATCAACAATTATTTAAATATTAAAAGTATAAGCGTGGAACTTGACATTTTATGTCTTTTTATACATAAGCGGGGAAATTTGCATAAAGTGGAAAATTTTATTTTAATCGACAAAAAAATTATATCGCTTTTATAAAAATTCACTAGTAATTAAAAATATTACATAAGGATATATGCCATAAATAAATGATTGAAATTGAAATGATTGATAAATGTATATTATGTAATTTTTGCGTTAGGTAAGACATGAGATTGGTATTCAGTTTCAAATTAAAAATGTATATATATTTCAATTTTATTACTAATAAATACCGAGTGAAAGGTCAAAACTTTACGGAATTTCATATACTCTAAACGTTAGCAAAGCCGACATTATTAATTACGTTAAATAGAAATTAAATTTATTCCATCAGTATTTTTTTTTTCAAGTTAAATGTATTTATATATTTTTATTATTTTTATTATGTGTTTGAGGTACCGTTAAGCATATTTCTACATATAAATTTATTTTGCGTGAGTTTTGTATTGAAATTCATGCTAATTTAGCGCTAAAATATTCATTATTCTAAGAATTCTGCTTTTGTTTCTTTTACTGTTTTATAAAACAAACATACAAAAAAAATCATATAAAGCAAATTTCAATTCTATTTATTTTTCTCTAAAATGAAACAGAAAAAAACTATAAAGACGCTTTTTTAAATTTATAGAGTACTATTCATTAATGTTAATGTCTTAGTACCTAAAATATTATGATAAAAAATACTTAACTATCCTTATAATATTTGTGCATAATACATTAAAGATAATCTATAATAATAAAGAGACAAGTATGTTTGTGTGTCAGCGCTGTTCCGAAGAAACCGCTGTACGTAGAGTTACAAAATTTGGAGTGAACGTACCATACATGTGGTTTTGCACCTCGAAGCCCGATTTTCGATTTTTTATTAGAATTTTTTTATTTAATTTTTTAGGCGATTTTTAGCGGTTTTTCCACATTAATGAAACGAATACGGTTTCTTTCTTTTCACCCAACATTGTAATTTTTTTTCTCTTTTTAATAAAGTTTATTCGGGATGCCTACATCGATTTTTACATTTTTAATGAATTTTTTATGCGATTTTTAGTGTTTTTTCACATTTTGCGGCTGTTTTTTGATATTGACAAAAGGAAAATTGTTTCGAACTTTTATTGTAATGCACGAAATTTTATTTGCTACGGTTTTTAAATTTCAACGATTTTTAATTCGATTTTGAATGCGATTTTTCACAATTTTTCGAGGTTTTTTGCTTTTAGTATCTTTTTTTTTTCCATAGTTTTTCCATCAAAAACTTAAACCGTTGAGAAAGTAATAAGTAGAATTTTTTTGCGAAATCTACATAAAATGTTAAAAATTTAGGTACCACTATTTTTTAATAGAAATTTCATCAATTATCTTAAATTCTTGCTTAAGACCGCCACCCCCTCGAGTAATATATCTCCTGATAGGTTTTTTGACAGAGTTTCGTTTAGATATAATTTTGATAAGACTAGAGTGCGCTCCCTGGTGGTGGAAAATGGAACCAACAGACAGCGATTTTGTTAAAATTCGGAAATCTTACAATATGATTTGTTTTAAACTGTAAGATTGTTTATAAAAAAAGATAATTATTTAAAATGGTGTAACATATTTCAGGTTGCGAAAGACGAGGAAGGTGAACAAAATTAGGAAATGTAACAAGAAGGCCTGTTTGAAACTTTCAGATAGCTTATGATACATACTAAAAATTTTTAAATGCCAATGTTGTCCTGGAGAGACTGCTGCACGAAGAGCTACACAATTTTGGTGGGAAGTTCCTCTATATATGAAGTTTAGCATCGAAGGCCGATTTTTGATTCTTTAATATAATTTTTTATGTGATTTTTAGCAGCTTTTTATAATGTTTCGAGGCGGTTTTTCCCCACTAGCGGAAAATTAGCGGTTACATCCTTTTAACATAATATAATGAATTTTGCTCTCTTTTCAATATAATTTATTTGGATTTCGCGTAATGAATTTGGATTTTTAGTGAATTTTTTAGAACTTTTTTTTTTTTTTTTTTTGTTTTTTTTTTTTTTTTTTTTTTTTTTTGTATTTTGCGCTGTATTTTGATATTAGTAAAAGTGATTTTGACTCAAACTTTTCGTTTAATGTACTAAATTTTTACTACTAATATAGGCATGCTAAGATAAAACTTCACCCGACCCAAAGTTTCAATTTGGCGCCCCCCCCCCCCCCTCGAACTTTTTTTTTGTGATAGACCAAAAATGACGTTGGTAGTATAAATTTGGCACCAACTAAATTTCCGTGCCCGGCGCAATCGCCCCTTTCGCACGGTGCTGTCTGCTAAGATTAATGAATTTCAGCGATTTTTAAAGCGATTTTTCGAGATTTTTGCGTTTGATGTCGAATTTTCGTCATTTATGAAATATTTGCATTTACAAAGTTTTATTAGAATAAATTTTTAATCCTGCTATTTTTTAATATTAGTGTTTTTTTATGCATTTTTCAAAGAGATTTTTAGTTTTTTTTTTTCGAGTTCTATGGTAATTTTTGATATTTGAAAATAAAAATTGATCATTAAACTTTTAATCGTATGTAATTTTAGAGATTTTTAATGCATTTTTTAAAAGATTTTTCGCGTGCCGCGTCGCTTTTTTATCATCCATAAAATATTAACGTGTAATACTTGATTATGCAGTAGATCAATTTCGCTAAATTATATAAATCATCAAACGATTCGCCAAACTATGCAAATTGATGTAATTTTTATGTTAAATAATGAATGGGCAAATAAATTAGAAAAACATTAATAAATACAAATAAAACAACGAAGTAAAAATCACTTGATGACGTAACATACATGTGTAACGCGTTTAATGTCAAGTGAATGTGACATTTACGATCAGCCATTATTGGCGTTTAATCTTATAGTTTGGCAATTAGTTTCTTGACCGACCGGATAATCAAATAGTACGGATTTCTGATTAGAATGTATTATCCATTTGAGAAAATTCTGTTTACTGCGATTTAAAAATTAACTAGCGATTTTTAGTGCATTTTTCAATGCGTTTTTAATGCAGTTTTCAATGCTATTTTAAATTAACTTTTTAATGCAATTAGTACCATTTTTTTCGATCCCCACAGTGATGTTTAAACAATTAAAAAAAGAATTTGGTTTCAAATTTTTAGACTAATTTAGTAAATTTCACCATCTACATTTTTTTTAATTTTGTCTATTTTCAATGCGATTTTTGGATACATTTTGTGTTCTGTCGACTTTTTTGTAATTCATGAAAAATGTGATTGCTATGTTTTACATAACTACAATAAATTTTTATTCTCGGGATGCATTTACATTTAGCGATTTTTTATGATTTTTTAATGATTTTTTAGTGGTTTTTAGAATTTCATGGCTATTTTTTGAAATTTGTAAAAGGAATTTAATTTCAAATTTTTATCCTTACTCTTCTAAAAAAATTTGCCTTTACAAATTTTGAAATTTAGCAATTTTTAATGTGATTTTTAGCATTTTTTTAAAATTATTTTTTACATTTTGCGTCAATTTTTTGCCATCCATTAAAGTTTTCCAATTGCAATATTTTACCCTTATATACCCTAGCCTAATGTAGTTGATTTTTCCATATATCTATAATTAATGCGATTTTTCGAGATTTTATACGCTTTGCGCCGATTTTTTATCAT
>OZ025295.1:343209708-343421708 GCA_964019185.1 Maratus speculifer | reverse complement strand
TCGTAAATGATTTACGACTATAGTGTTTTACCCAAATACAGTAAACTAGCTGCCTTTGGCGATCAGATTGGTTTCCCTTGAATGTAAACTAACCATTAAACCATATTTCTTTTACTCATAATTTATTTTAATTGCTTAATTTTTTGCTAAATTAAAATATTCTGCCAGAGAAATCGACACAAGATGTCATATACGTTGGTGCGATTGGTGCGATTGCAACAAAATAGCAATTATATGCGCTTCACATGGTAACCCGGCTATTGTTACTTATTTATTAATAAACTGTTTGTTTATTTGTTATTTTCTTTTTTAAAATGATATAAATTGTTTTACTCTATAATTATTAACTAAGCTTTTTTTTATTTTTGATTATTCCTTTATAAATTAATTGAAATTAGTTTAAAATATGCATGTTACTTTTTTTTGCCAAATTGGCGCTATAAAAATAGCGCGCCAATGATGTGCCTATATGACATCTGTGCTGACATCTGTGACATTTAGCCATTTGTTTAGTTCCTTGGCAATTTTTTGCCATTCGAAAACCTATTTCGATTTCAAACTTTCCACCTAATATAGTTATTTTTCGATTGCACAGTTTTAGCATTTAATAGGATTTTCGGCGTTTCATGCCAACATTTCGTTATTCATGAATAATTTCTGATTACAACCCCTCCCCCCTTCATATTAGTTTTTTAGGCTTTGACTTCCAAATATTTAGCGATTTTTAATGCAATTTTCAATGTGATTTTTAGCCGTTCTTCAGGTTTCGTAGCGATTCTTTGACATTCGGAAATTGATTTCGATTTCAAACATTTTGTTTAATATATTTGATTTTTTGGTTGCAGTATTTTATCTTTTAAAAGAAATTTTTTTTACCCTAGCGATTTTTTAATATTTTGCGATTTTTAATACTTTTTTCAGTGCGATTTTCGGGCTTTCGCATTTTTTGACATTTTTTAAAGGAATTACTAGATTTCAAAATTCTAGCCGAACAGGAATTTGGGTTTCAAATTTTTAGTCTTTATGGTAATTATTTTGCTCTCCTATTTTGATCGCCAGCGATTTTTAATGCAATGTTTTAGCTTTTTTTGTTTGTTTGAGTTCATGGCGATTTTTTTTAATACGGAAAAGGAATTCGGTTTTAAACTTCTTTCTAATATGAAAATTTTTCTCCTGTGCGATTTTTGCTACATTGAAGGTTTTTATTGCGATTTTTAAAATTTTTTATTCGTATTTCACTGCTTGCCATTTTATTACACTAATCAGATGCAAATCTTTTATCCAATAGAGTAAATTTTTAGTTCCGTGATTTTTGAAACTTTTGCCGTTTTTAATGCAATGTTTACGTTTCTTCGCGATCCGCTTCGATTTTTTAGACGTTCAATTTTCGACCGAATGTAGTAAATTCTGTCCTGTTTTCCTCTAAGTTTATTCAAATTTCGAAATACAGATTTTGAATTTTGTTTTATATTTTTATAAACTTTTTAATGCTTTCGCAATTTTGTAAGATTTTTCCACGTTAAAAGGTATCCAGTTTCAATTTTCTATCCCTTCTGTTTTCGATGAACGTTAAACGAAATTCGTACAACAATTTTTAAATATTTCGAGATTTTTATTTTGATTTTAAATTTTTTTTTCACAATTCTTGTTGTTTTTTGACGAACCCGAGCAACACCGGGTAGATTAGCTAGTATTAAAATATTCTTATTGCACATCACTTTTCTGTTGCTATGCGAACGAATTAATTTTTAAATTAGCAATTTCTTTCAATATACTTTTTTTACTAAGGGATATATAAGTTATAAATATGTTATTATTTTTCTTACAGATTTAAATTCTGAGCACTCTAATTTTTTTTTACAAATATTTGTTATATAAAAAATGAAAACAAAAGAATTTTTTAAAGTTTTATTCAATATTTACAATGATATAGTAAGACAAAGACTATTTTTAAATAGTAATAATAATTTTTATATCTGTAGATATTGCTGTTAAATAAACATATACTTAGCGTCATACAATATTAATTACAAATATATTGTAATTTTCTGAGTTCAGCTTTAAAATATTGAATCTCTTGGTACATCTCACAGTGTTCGTACGCAGCAGGGGATTTCTGGGATTATAGGTGGTTTTGCACCACAAAATTCGTAAAGTACTGATTGCTATATCTAAAAATAACAAGATGGAAATTGCATGTGAAGCGTAGCAAATGAGGTGCGTTCGTACGATAACGAAGTTTTGAAAATATTACTCTCATATATCAATCTCATAAAATTGTAAATTGTGAATTACAATTAAAACGCTCATCAAACAATGCTCTCCCTGTACCATAATAGAATACTTTTGTGTGACCTTGTAAATCAATAACAAATGTTCTTTGCATCCCAAATTATGTAAAATGTATATTATAATATGTACTTTATAGTTGCATATAAATTTTATTAAGTTCGAATACGTGTAACACCATTAAAATGCATTTGAAACTTTTTTCCCCATATACCGTAATGTAATGGAATACCTTTGATTGCCCCTGTAATCGATCTATGCATCCGATTTTCATAAAATTGGAAATAACTCGACAAAATTATGTAATAAATATACGTTTTAAATTTCAAACGATTAAAATGGTTTGAAATTTTTTTCCCCATTGACCTTAATGTAACGGAATCCTTTTGATTGTCCTTGTAATTGATCTATCCATCCGATTTTCATAAAATTTGAAATGACTCGACAAAATTATGTAATAATTATGTATTTTAAATTTTAAACGATTCGGTTGGGTAGTTTTTGCGTTGTTATATGTGGACAGACAGACGGACGGACTGAACGACCACTATAGGTGCTACGTATATACATAATTACGAACGCACCTAAAAATTACCCCATTAAATAACTCAAATATTACTTTACAAACATTCTGGTAAAAGATCCTTGAATCATATGAACCCTGTCTCCCTGTATTTATTAGTAAGAAATTGAGGAATCATTTAAAAAAATAATTAATTTAATTTTGAAAGTTTATGTATTTTACGACTATCACTTAATATTGAAATTAATTAACAACTTAACTGTTCAATATCTTTGAAAAAAAACTTTCGAACAATACCTATTTTTTTTTTTCATGTCTACAGAACTTACAGAATTTGTAATCTTTTATCAACGTTTTTCGAAACAGAAATTTTTGTCTTATTTAATCAGAAAAATGCTCCGATTAAATAATGCAAAATTTTCAATAAAAAATTACTTGTGAAAACAATAAATCATGATTGGCAAATCCCGTTGCCCATATGACGTACGGGCAAATAAGGAAGCGGTTAAAGAAAAATGTTTTTAAAATTCACTACTAACTTACATTTTGTTTAAGGTTTGTTCCATTCTTATTGGTAATGTAAGTATTTATTTAACATAGATATAAAAAAAATAATATACATATTTTTTATATCTATGGACATTTCTGTTAAGTAAATATGCATTTGGCTCATACTATTTTATTTACACATTGAAGTGTTCTGAGTTCAGTTTAAAAAAATCCCGGTCGGCATGGCCTATACGCGGAGGTAGATTTCGAAAATTTTTCATCTCAAGAAAAAAAAAAAAAAGATTAACGATAAACGCAGTTTAACTACGTTATTCAGCCGCTTTAAAAATTTTTTTAATTTCATTTTTCTGTAAGAACTGGTTTTATCAAAATCATCTTAAAGGAAATTCGACTCAAATGCCCATTTTGGCAACATATTTTGAATTATATTCTTACTTTATTTAAAAAACTGACCAATATGCTCATTATATAGTTCCTAAATAACAAAAAACTGTTAATTAAATTCGTTTGACAGCAAAACTTAATTTAAAAATAAGTCATAAAATAACCAATTTATTATTTTAATACATCCACAATTCTTTCATCAAGATCACTTTGGGAAATTTTGTGCGAAGTGCCCACTTTGACAGCTTTTTAAAAATATATATTTAGCCTTTATCAAAAATCTGACCAATACGGCACATTACACAGTTCCTAAATAACAAATAACTGTCAATTGAATGCGTTTGAGAGCAAAATTGAATTTAAAAATGAGTCATTAAATAAACAATTTGTTATTTGAATACAACCTCAATTCTTTTATCATGATCGCTTTGGGAATTTTTTTTGCGAAGTACTTACTTTGGCAGCTTTTAAAATATATATATTCATCTTTTATCAAAAAATCGACGAATACGCACATTATATAGTTCCTAAGTAACAAAAAACTGTAAATTGAATGCGTTTCAGCGCAAAATTGGATTAAAAAATGAGTCATAAAATAACCAATTTGTTATTTGAATACCCACTAGGGTGGTGCGAAAAAACAAAAGTTTTTATTTCCGAATCGCTATAGTGCGGAAAAGTTGCGATTGGTAAATACAAGAAAAACTAAAAAAAAAATTTTGAAATCGGACATTATCTTCCGATCGCGCAAACCACCTAAAAATTCAAAAAAATTGAAAAATTCCGATTTTTTCAAAATTTTTTAAAAAATATTGCATATACACATATTTTATCACTATAGTGATAAATATTTGCATATTGTACTGTTTAATAATAATAAAAAAATAAATTGCGTTTAGAGAATATCTTCCGATCGCGCAAGCTCATTAAAAATCGGGGAAAATTCAATTTTCAGTGAATTTTGATATATTAAGAAAATAATTAAATAAGCTCAGTTTGCAGTCTCATGTTAAAATTTAAATGTAAATTAATACTATTGAGCATGTTATGCTATTTTTGAACAACCGAGATCTTACCAGAACGAGATCGCTGCAAGGTTTAGTAGCTCTTCAATGTTTAGAGTTTCGCGCGCATCCTGTTAGCCACGTTGCGAAAAATCGTTGAAGTCGCCTTACGTGTCCACATGCTTCTGTCCCCAACCTCGTCCACTTGCACAGAGCGCCATTTCGTATCAGAGAGCCAGTGAACGTATTTCGTTTGTAGATTGGATGTATTGTGTTATTAAAAATACATTAACATGTGACAGGGACACGGATCTGGATACGTCGTTGACAAAGAAAATTACAAGATAATCTTTTCATTATCCTATATTCGGTCATCCAAGAGATTTTTTGCCAAATATTCGTCCAACACACGAAGATGTTTTTCAATGCTACCTTGAGGAGAGGTCTCTATTAGCAAGTAAATTCAACATCATTAAAGTGAGTTTCTCATTTGTCAGCAATACAGTGGCACAAAAAATAAAAAATAGTTATTAGAAGGCGTCAATCCCAAAAGTGTTTGATTGTAGAATGATTTAGCTAATTAATGCCTACTACGATAATATTCTAAACTAACGAAATCTTATTTCGAGACAAGGAATAGCCAAACCTTATAAAAAAGTTTGATGAATTTAAAAAACAAGAATCTCAACTGTGTGCTATTTCAGCCTGCAAACGTGTAATGGATTTATATTGCTCTTGTAAAAAGTCACCAGACTGAGGGAGTGTCTAATTGAGACTAATTGTACGTCTCCAAAACACAACAAAATTCCAGTCATTGAGCATAGATTTATCTACCTCCAGAGAAAGGACGGAACGGGAAAAATTGATACTAAAGTTTTAAAAAAAAAAGAAAAAAACTGAATACAAGACTTGGAAGACGAAACTATATATTGAAAAGGCAACCTTCCAAATTTGTTGAAGCGAAAATAAAAGACCTTGAGCATTTAGATGAAATACATGAGAATTTTAATGCTAATGTAGGTATATGTAAAATATCATTACCATGACGGATGCATCCTATCAGACTTAAGAAGAAGAAATTACCATGGCAAATGAAAGGGAGTTATAATCTACATCTTTACATTGCGATCGCAATGGTGTATCTGACAATGCAGGTGCTGCTAAAGCGTTGAGTGTACTAGAAGATATTCCTGCAATAACTAAAACAGATACTTTTCAAGTTATTGACCTATACAAAATTAGAAGAAAACAAACAGAAAGAAAAAAATTACGGCAAAGTCAAGTGGAATCAGAAGAACAACATGACATACATTTTGATGGAAAAAAGGACGATTATTTAGTTATCCTCCACAGTTCTGAGACAAATATCACGATGGACAACATGCACTGTTTAAAATTACTATAAATCATCTTCAAACATATATCATTCTACATATCAATGCGTGTTATATGGACGCATTTATTGAAAAGGTCTAGAAGTATTTTTAACGATTTTAGAAGTATTTAAATTCTTTTAAAGGATTTTCTTTAGTTTCTCGTACAAGCGCTATATTCGTGAAGAATATTTGACAAAAAATCTCTTGGGGATGACAAAATATAAGACAATGAAAAGATTCTCTAGTAATTTTCTTTGTCAACGACGTACGCAGATCCGTGTACCTGTCACATGTTAATGTATTTTAAATAACACAATACATCTACTATTAACAAACGAAATTCGTTCACGGGCTCACTGATACGAAATGGCGCACTGTGCAAGAGGACGAGGTTGGGGAGAGAAAAGGATGTGGATACATAGGGCGACTTCAACGCTGTTTCGCAACGTGGCTAACAGGAGTTAAGCGAACTATTAAACCTTTTCGCCCTGCAGCGATTTCGTCGTGGTAAGATCTTGGTTGTTCAAAAATAGCATAACATGCTCAATAGTATTAATTTAAACTTAAAATTTAACATGAGGCCGCAAATTGAACTTATTTAATTATTTTCTTAATGCATCAAAAATGACTGAAAATTGAATTTTTCTCGATTTTTAATGAGCTTGCGCGATTGAAAGATATTCTCTAAACGCAATTTATTTTTTTATTATTATTAAATAGTACAATATGTTAATGTTTTTCACTATAGTGATAAAATATATGTATATGTAATATTTTTTAAAAAATTTTGAAAAAATTGAAATTTTTCAATTTTTTTGAATTTTTAGGTGGTTTGCGCGATCGGAAGATAATGTCCGGTTTCAAAAAATTTTTTTTAGTTTTTCTTGTATTTACCAATCGCAACTTTTCCGCACTATAGCGATTCGGAAATAAAAACTTTTGTTTTTTCGCACCACCCTAATACCCACAGTTCATTAATCAAGATTGCTTTGGGAAATTTTGTGCTAAGTGCCCATTTTGGCAGCCTTTTTTGAAATATATTCTGCCTTTATCAAAAAACTGGCCAATCCGTCACATTACATAGTTCCTAAATAAGAGGACCTGTAAATTGGAAGGGTTTGAGAACAAAAATGAATTTAAAAATGACTCAGAAAAAACGCAATTTGTTGTACTTCCTTAATTTTTCAAAGACGATAACTTCGGGTAATTCTCTTCAAAATACCCTTTTTGGCAGCCTTTTTAAAAATATATTCTGCCTTTATCAAAAAACTGGCCAATACGTCAAGTTATATAGTTCCTAAATAAGAGGACCTGTAAATTCGATGGGTTTGAGAACAAAAATGGATTTAAAAATGACTCAGAAAAAACGCAATTTGTTATACTTAATCAATTTTCTAAGGACGATAACTTCGGAAAATCTGTTCAAAATGCCCTTTTTGGCAGCCTTTTTAAAAATATATTCTGCCTTTATCAAAAAACTGGCCAATACGTCAAGTTATATAGTTCCTAAATAAGAGGATCTGTCATTTGGATGCGTTTAAAATAAAAAATGAACTTAAAAATGAGTCAGAATATAAGCAGTTTGGATTTGAGGTTTTTTCTTCAACTCCTATTTTTGTTTAATTTATTTTTGCTTTAAAAATTGGTTCTATGAAAAACTTGTTAGTATAAAAGTTGTAGGTATTATTGTGAATATGCAAATTTAATTAGATTTGATTGCTTAAGAATTGAGTAAGTTATGGATTTTTTTCTTTTTAACCCCCCCCCTTTTTTCTTTTCGTTTTTAATTTTTTTCATCGGTAAAAGTTGGTCCTATCAAAAACTTGTAAGTACAAAAGTTTTAGATAATATTAAGTACATTTATATAAAATTTAGTTGGATTTGATATCTTGAGAATTGACGAAGTTATGAATTTTTTTCTCCCAAAAACCACGTTTTTTTCGTTCCTTGAGCCTATTTTTATCTTTATCAAAAATCTGTCATGCATAAACTTTTTGCCCATTTCTTAGAAGTAATATAAACTTTAAACTGATTCGATACCTATTTTAATTAAGAAGTTATCGCGTTTTTTCGGTTTTCACAAAAACCCTCCCTATTTCCACGCCCTTTGTCCGATTTTGCCCATTAACGAACTCGACCGAGATTTTAAGCTCCTAGATTTTATGTAAAAGTTTGAAGAAGATCTGTGCATAATTATGGAAGTTATCGTGTCTAGAAGAAAGTGATATACACCGATAGATAGATAGATAGATAGATAAACTTTTTTACTGATGGTAGTTTTGGGGTCTAGAAGTCATGATTCGTGTAGATCCGCAAAAATTTTTCAGAAATTCCAACATGGGAGAGAATTCAATAGGTAGTATTTCATACGAAATCTACCTAATATAAGGTACCCTGGGGTAATAACGCCAAGCGGGGTAATAACGCCAAGTGCTTATATTTTGCATAATTATGAAATAATCAGGTAAATGACACCCATGTGCTCTGCGCAGAAAGGTTTTGAGTCATATAAATCGCAAAAAACAGCTTCAAGTTAATTTGTTTCATTTTTAGGGCTTATTGTTTTTACAAGCAACTAAAATTAACGCTTGATCTAAAATTTGCGAGATACGTTTTGTGATGTGAAGACTATTTTTTTTATCCGGAAATACTTTGTTAATTACATAAATTTGTAGTGCATTTCATGTACTTTTAAAATGTTGTTGAAGACTTTGGATATCTTCTCGAGATAATTTGTAATTTAAAATGTACTGCGCAATAACTATACCGGGGTAATAACGCCAATCCTTGACTTTAGTACCCCGGTTGATTCCCTACAGCAGCCGAGCTACATCCTAAATACTGATTCAAATAAACACAGTTAAAACTGTCCAATGTTTCTCATATTTCTATTTAAGTGGTCCTTTTTAAGCAAAAAGAAGCTCACGGTCTGATATTCTTTTGCCTCATCCCCCCCTCCCACACCACACCTTTATTTTTCTAACACTTTCACAAAAAAATGAACATTTTAAATAGATTAGAATGCAATTTGTCAATTTCTAAGTTTGTAGAGTTTGTATTTTTATAATTGGGCTATCTACATGCAATAATTCCATCTTATTTCATAGTTTTGTTTGCATGGCGTTATTACCCATATAGGTGGGTAATAACGCCAAATAGCATTGGTCAAGAAAAAACGCCATTACATTTTATGAATACATATCTGTTAAATTATTTTATTTTATATAGATAGTCAATGAGTTGCTGTATCAGATCCTATATTTGTTTGAAAAATACAATCTAATAGTAAGCCGTGAAAATTGGTAGAACCTTAACGTGGCGTTATTACCCCAGGGTACCTTATAATCGATTGTACAACATATCATATTTATTTGTAAGAAATTGAGGAATCATTCAAAAAAAAAATTATTTTGAATGTTTATACAATTTACGAATATCTTTTAAAATTAAAATTAATTAATCAATTAACTAATGAATATAAAAAAAATCATATATTGCCTATTGTATGTTCTATTAATAATTTTTCTTTATCTCGTTAATGTTTTATTAACAGCTTTTCCAAAAAAAAAAAGCATTATTGAATCAGAAAGAAGCTCAGATTAAATAATACAAAATTTATCAAAAAAATTACTGGTGAAAATAATAAGTCATTATTTTAAGTCCTTTGCCCGAACGTGGTGCGGGTAAATGACTGGCACAGACACGTTGCCCGTATGACGTACGGGCAAAAAAAAAAAAAAAATTCTTTACTAATTTAAATTTTATTTAAGGCTATTTCTATTGGCTACAACTGATAACTGCTTGTTGATCACTGTTATTTTTGAAAAGTTGTCTTGCCCTTATTCAATAAATAAGATATATCCGATATTTTTATTTTTATTTATTTTATTTATCTTTTTTTATTTTATTTTTTTTACATTTAAAAATATTGGTAGCCAAAAGTCGTAGCATGAAGGTTACACTACAAGCACTCGTGGAAATTGCTTTAAATATTTCAGTGATATTATTAAACCAAATATGAAGATTTATTTAATGAGGAAGGGAGTACAGAATACATTTTAAAATAATTTTTATTTATTAAGTTACAATTTTGAATTGTTTGTGATGATTAACCATATTATTTGTAAACAAAATCATATGATATGGCTTCTCAAAATAATAAAAAAAATATTTTAAATTTATTAAAAAATGGGTGTAATTTAAAATCGTTATAACTCGAAATATTATTTGTAGAATATCAATTGTTTTTCATCTTAATAAACAGAAATATATAACTTTGAATTTCGATTCAGCATTTTAAAAGAAAAAAATATTTAAATAAAAATTTTAAATATTTAAAATAAAAATATTAAAAAAGTGATATAACTTTTAAAAAAATCATATTTTCGAAAACAAATCTTTTTTTAAATTTGCTAAGTTAAAAAAAAAACTGAAAAGACATGTTCTAAATTTGAATCATTTACTTTAACAGGTCTTGAGTTATAACAATTTAAATGAGAGAAATGGGAAAAAATCCATTATGAAGAAAAATCTATTTTCAGAAAAAGTTTTTATCACTAGAATCATTGCTTAAAAGTTGGATTTTGAAAAGAAACCGAAACGAAAAAAAAAATTATATTTTCTGTTCTATTTAAGATAGAAACATAATGTAAACGCTTTTGTCAGCAGCAAAAAGAAAAAAAAGTGTTAGTGCAATAAAGTTATTTTAAAAAATTCGAATATTTTTATGTTCTAGAACCACTTAAAAATAAATATATTTTACTTATTAATTTTTCTGTAGTGTTTTATACACAGTACAGAACCAGTAAATCTTTACATAGTATCAACGTGCTTTGTTTTTGAGCTTGAGTTCTACATAGTTCAGTTTAAGAATGTTTTTAAGCTCCTACGGTATCTATTTCTTATTTACGAATAAACAATACTAAATTAAAAAATGTCGATTTTTTTTGAAGTATTTATGGAAACGTAATCAATTTAGATGATTTGATCTCTTTTCAATTTTTTTCTTTATGATTTTTTACATCTGATCAAAATAAATGATAAATATTTACGTAACCTCTAAACAGTTTTTCTTTAATTTACGTGAGTCCAGCTATAAAAATTTAAATATGTTAATTAATATTTTAATAAATTTAATAAATTAGTTAATTTATTATGCGTGAAAAAATATTTGATGGAGTAAATAATAATACAAACATTATAATTTACTTTCAGATTTCAGCTGAATTGTAATACAGTGAGATAAATATTTCACATAACCATTCATTTTTATTTACGACTGACGTTGATATATGACATACTTGTAAGAATATTTCCTGGATATGATAGCGTTAAATAAGTAAGATGGTACAGAGAAAGCGAGAAACATTATATTTAAAGCGCACAAAGAATTCACTCACTGCAGATATAATTAATTAAAAAAATTACATTAAATTATTTGCTCTTTATTATTATTATCATTATTACTTGTCAGCATTGCCCATTTCAGTTAAAAAATAATTTGTTTATATAAAACGAGAAAATCAAGGGATTATTTTGCTTGCTGTTAATATAACGATATTTGTGATATGACAACAGAATTTCATGAATTTTTGGAGTCAGTTGCATGATTAGTAAAACTGTATAATTAGACATATTTTTGTCATAAAGCATTCACTTAGACAAGCAGCTCTGTATTTTAATTTTAAAAATAAAACACATATTCGAAATAAATATCTCAACAACCAGGTATAAAGCTCTAAGTATTTTTTATTATTTATTTACCCTAAAATGTAATAATTATTGATATAGATATTGATAATGTAAATACAGTTTAAGACGTCATATTATTAAGACGCTAGGCATAAAATGGCTAAGTTAAAATACTTGCGAAAATATAAGACCCATAAAAAGTTTTAATTTTAGCACAATATTAAAAGTAGGATTAGTAATTATTTTCAGGAATAAATGTAGGTATAAAATTTTCTTTTATTCGATGTTTTAGTAAAAAGGGCATTAGATATATTATTAATCTCGTTATTTGCTTTCATGTAAGCTTATAGGTTTTATAATTTTTTATAGGTTTATAGGCATGATGTAGGCTTTCTTTTCAATCCAGTCATGAAAATGAATGAAAATAAAAATATAAAAGCCTTCTTAAAATGGAAATTATTGACATATTAAAACTATTAAATAATTTAGATAATTAAAACACAATAATAGATAGATAAAAAATAATAATCTTTTTAAAAAGAACGATTATATTTAGGTTCCTATATATTAAAATTTAAACTTTCCTATGTTCCCTGAATTCAAAAATAGTAAATAAATAATTTTTTCAGCAGTACGAAAATTTTATCGATATTTTAAAGATATTTTATAGAAATATTCCTCAAACAAATTAAAATATTATAAGTCCCATTTATGTGAACTTAGAAATACAAATCCCATTCTTCTGTACTTTTACATAGCTGCCAACATCTTCCGCTTTTTTTGGCCCGGAAATTTTTTTAGTGAATTTTACCATTTGAAATCGCCGAAATCTGCCTAATAAGTCAAAAATTTCTGTTAAATTTTTCCGGACCAAAAAGTCGGAAGTGTTTATTGCTGTGCAGTTAGCATTTGGATATGAATGCGAATGTAGAAGTTTTCTTTGCATATTTATTATAATTCTGTTTAAAATTACTTTTAGTATTCAACACAAAATAAAATATTTTAAACTAAAAACAAAATAAAAACTTTGTTACTATAAGAAATCTAAAACACATTTACTTCAAATTATACTTCAATTTTTATAATAACATTAATCTTACCTAGAAGAACATTGTAACTTTACACTTGAAAAATAAATGCAACTTGGCAGAGAATTTATCCTTTATAACTCTCCTCCGACACAACCATTCGGACTGTTATTCTCTTTCTTTTTCTGTGACGTAATTGTCGTTAAACGATACAGTTCTGATTTGCCATGAACAGAATGGTCTTGTTCCTCTTCCACAAACCCACACCTTGTCCTGTAAAGACGCCTCAACGCTCCTTTGATTTCTGGCATGCGAACGACGTAAATAATGGGATCGACAAAATTCTTCATCACTATCATCGAATTGATGAATATACCCACTGGTATACGGACCCACACAGTAAGTGTCTGAAATGGTATAGGGCATTCCAGGCATGTTAGTATGAAATACAACACAGCTGGCATCCACCCCAGAAGGTATGTTCCAAGTATGAGCAATGTGGTTATAATGGCTTTCACACTCTTGTGCAGCTGACGGCTTGAAGGAAGTTGTAACATCCCCCTTTGGTGTCGCTTGACCACTACAAACATATGAGAGTACATGACGGACATGCATATAAGAGGTAGAAAGAAAAGCATGGAGAATATCGCTCTGAAGGGAATTCGAATGAGAAAGTCATACTTCGAGCAGTACGGTGACTGGAAAGCATCTTCTGGAACCAGAGAAAAATATGCGAAGAAGAAAATATTTGGCAACAGCCATATAGCACCGATCACCCAGAAAACAGTTCGTTTCGTCACTATCGCTGCGTAATGAAGCGGTCTCAGTATACCGATGTAGTGGTTTATAGCAAGAGCAAGCAGATGAAACACAGCCACGACGACGCCGGCAAGTCTAAAGGCCTCCAGAATCAATCCGTAACAATCATTGTAAATCCCCAAGTTTATACCGTACACGATGGGAAATAGGGTATTGAAGACGAATCCCAATCCTAAAACCACAGACGCATATGCATCAGCCACTGCAAGAGACAAACTGAGGTAGAGTGTGGGAGACAGGCTCTTCCTTATCCATCTGACACTGAACACAATAATTATGTTGAAAACAAGCGAGATAACACAAGCCGTCAGCCACATAGGAAGTACAATTTTGTAAATCTGCCTCACCGAATCGTCGTAAATATGAGGAGGTGGTTTAGTCGAAGAATTACCCGAAATGACAGTTCCGTTAAACAAATAATCCTCACCTTGCGTGAAAGATATTTTCGTGCTGTTGGTCAAGAGGCTGTCACAAACTGATAAAGATTTTTGAATACGAACGCAGTCCATCCAATCGTGATATTCCGTCGGGAAGGATGAGTCTTGGAACCGTGAGGCGGCGTGCCTCAAGCGGCGATCGAGACTCCACAGTTTGCCCCTCATCCCTGGATGAGCCTCGGGGAACGAATGGGGAGAGTTTGAAGTCCGTCTTTCGTTCGATTCGAGAGGAGTTCTGCCTGCCCCCTAGATGCGCCGGGATTGTGATATCGGATCTGCGAAGTTACGGAAAAGATTGTTTTTCTGCGGCGAACGAAATAAAGCGAGTGGAAAGTTACTACTTTCGAGATGCGTACCTTTTTTTTTTTTTTTTTTTTACAAGTACTTCAAGGGAAACTGTTATTTATTTTTTTAAGAAGAAAAGTATTTTTTTTTTTTTTCACAAATATAGATTTATAGTTATTCTTAATTTTTTCCTTCGTGTTAAATTATGATAAAATGTTTTCATAGTTAAATTTAGATTTTTATTATATTTTATATGTAAATTAATATGTTAATTTCAGAAATTTTTTAAAATGTTTTTAAATACAATTATAAAACTAAAAATAGTATTATTAAACTAATGTATAAAAATACGCATAAAATTGTGATAAATGAGTCATGATAAGATGATTCGTGAAACAGATATTGTGTTAATGACAAATTCAAAATAATACTTTAACTGGAGTTCATATTTTTCATAAATGTTTAACAGAATCATAATTAGAGAGTAAATATCCGGGAAAGAACACGTAGAAAAATATCAATTTGAAAAATATATCAGTAGATATTATATTAATAAAAACAAATCCAAAGTAAAAAATTATGATACGGCATAAAAATACGTTTACATACGAAATGATACATGAATCGTAAGTTAAAAAACTTAAAAATACAAAACTTAAAGATATTTTTAATTTTCTTTTCTGTAAAATTAACATAAAGTGTTTTCATATTTAAATTTAGTCTTTTATTTTATTTTATATGTAAATTAAAATGTTACATTCAGCAAAATTTTAAAATGTTTTAAGTTACAATTATAAAACAATAGAAATAGCAGTGCTTTAATATAAATTAATGTCATGCAAAAATATGTAATGTAAAAATACATATAAAATTGTGAAAAATGAATTAAATAGGCAAGGTGATTCACGAAACAAATATTATGTTAATAATAAATTCAAAATAATATCAAATTCAAAATAATTACAAAATCAAAATAATAACAGTTCAATCGCACTTCATATTTTTCATAAATATTTAAAATAATTATAATTAGAGAGCGAATATTCGTAAAAAAATTCTTGCAAAAATATCAATTTAAAAAACAAATCGATATATATTACATTTATAAAAACATATACAAAGTGAAATGTTTTGATTGGACATGTTCTTATAGAAAATATGCGTGCATCTTAGGTTAGAAAACTTTTTCAACGTTAAAAATGTGCGAAAATGGCTTGAAAATAAATTAGTTTTGACGAACATTAAATAGAAATGCATTTATATTATTAATATCATAACTCTTGTATCTGAGGCATTCGCAAAAAAATACTTCCATTTTAAAAATTCTGAAAATCTGATATCTTTAGTAAATTTTTCTTATTTTTTACGTATTTGAAATTGCAATGAATAGCGAAGTAAAAAATCACATACGCGAATTTAATTTTACTATTTAGATAAGAAAGGTTTAAAAAAAATACTTTTTCACTTCTTTGAAAACGTTTAAAAAATTTATATCAGACCAGATTCTTTTCATTACTTTATTACTTTATTTATTTGCTTTCGAACATTTTATAAAATTTTATGCGCATAAAAGCAGCGACGTTAGATTGCGCATTTAGCATAAAGAGAATCTGGATCTCAGTAAAATAATAATAGTAATAATATATATATTTTTTTTTATTTGAATATTCAAATCTTTGTATATTTCCAACCTAGAATCGGGATAAAAATACGAAAGAATTTTTATCCCTTTAATGAAATTGGTACTAGGAACAAAAAGTATGGTTATTTTTCAAACTTCGTTTAAATTTGTGAGATAATAGACAAATCTAAATAGTGTTTATGATTTATTAATTCTAATGCTTTGTTTAATGCAAATTATTACTAATGTTCATTTCGTTACTTATTATATTTTCTTTTTCGTGCAAAATATTTATTTATTGAAAATTATATATTTTATAGGAAATTGATTTTATTAAGGGTTTTGATTATAAAAAAAAATTAAACTGATCAGAAAAATAAGTTGCCTTAACCAAATTAAGTGAATTTTTCTCAAATTTATTAATTTTTTTCTTTCTAAATAAAAAACTTGCTTAATGCTTCTTTTAACGATAACTTCGTTTAAAGAATATTTTGGAAATTGGGAGATATTATGACTTATATTTGGACATTAATAAAATTATAACTCTATACGGATTCCTTTGATATATTTATTTGGCAGCTTAATATTAGAGCAAGTAGAATGAAATATGGATGAAAGTAACGTGAGTTTGACATACTCGTAAAAAAATTATTTAATTTTTAATAATAAAGAAATACATTTTTTTTAATGAAGCCATCGTCAGCTGCAAATCTTTATACAATTAAGTTCGTTGCATACAAATCGAAATATATACAACAGCTTATCAAAAATGATAATATATTTCTCACATTATTCTTTGCATTGGTTCAGCAATCCAAAAAATAAACATAAAACAATTCCGTGCTCTCCTTTTTTTTTAACCAATTCTGAAAAAAAAATGGCTTTTTTATGTTGCTTTCATTTAAAATTGATCGAATCGCACAAAGGCATTGTATTAGAATTTATAGTAATAGATAATAATTATAATAAAATGATGAAAAGCATTACTATAATACTTTTTTCTACTTTTAAGTTGTATAGTATTAACCATTTTTCAAATAAAAGAATAAAATCTTTACAGATTAAAACAGCACGTAATAAAATTTAAAAAAAAAAAGAAAAAACAATTTTGATGCCACGTGTTAGAAAGATTTCAACGCTTTTCAAAGAACACTTCGAAAATTCTCATTCCTCAGTGATTTCCTAAGAAATGTAGTTTGAAACAACGTTTTCCCGGTAAATAAAAAAATATTCTTTGTGTTGTAAAATTGATTTTTCAATCTGCCTAATTAGGGTTTTACTTCGACATTTTTTATTCACTCGACATGAGCTATAAAGTACAAAATGATTGGACACAAATTTTTCGTTTAGTCTAAAGCTGGAAAAATTCTTATTTTTTTTTTTTTTTTTTTTTTTTTTTTTTTTGACTTATAAATAAATGCTATATTTAAATTAATAAACATCATTTTTATGATTACATAACGAGTCATGTATTGAGTACGCCATGCATTAAAAATTAATATTCCTAGACACATCATAAACATATTTTAAATGAAATTTCAGTTTTACAATTTTCGGAGTTGCAAATTTTTAAACTTCTAAACATGACACTTTTTTAGTTTTTACACCGTTGTGTAGAGAAAAAAATGCACTTTTGAATGAAATTTGTTTGAAATATCCACAATTTTTTTTCAAATTATTATTATTTTGTGAGTTTTTATTTCTTTTTTGTCATTGTGGCAAGAGAAGTATTCCATTTTTGGACATTAAAGATGGACCAATCAGAAAACGAATGAAATAAAATAAGTTGCTGAATTTAAACAATAAAAAGATTTAGATATACCTCAGATTTCAGAATTCTCTAACGATAACAGCAACTACTTTCCAAATAGTTAAAAAAGAAAGAAAGAAAATCGACCAATGCGGCACATTATACAATTTATAATAAGAGAACCTGCCAATTGGATTCGTTTGAGAACAAAAATTAATTTAAAAATGAGCTAGAAAATAATTTTTGATTTCGGTATATTTTTAATGGTATAATCGCGCTTAAAGTTTTCTACAAGTGTATTCTGAGATAAGAATTGCATTACCTTCTATATCTGTATTAATATTTAAAAAATGTGTCTAAGAAAACATTTATCAAACGTCAGTTAGTGAGAAATAAATAGAGCATTTTTTGCCAAGAATCACTTATAATCCTTTTAATGCAGAATACGCAGTGTTCTCGCTGACATTTGACCAACGTTAGTAATTTGGCTAATTAAAAGTAAAAAACACCCGCCAAATGAAAAAAAAGAGTATTAGCAAAATAGATTCGCCATGTAGCAAAAAAAAAAAAAAAAAAAAAAAAAAAAAAAACACCTCTAATTTTTTAATGTATTTTCCCTTTTTTATATGTTCTGAAATAACCTAAGTTTTTATAAATGCGACAACGATTGTTATTAATCTAATTTCAACTATCCGCTACAAATATATTAAAAATATATATGTATGTATATGTATGAAAAACGAAAAAGAAAAAAAAAAAAGCGAATCTAATCGCTTGTTTACTCGCCAAATGAAGAATTTAGTCGCAATTTGGCGCAATGGCGAGTGACAGCGAGAACACTGAGAGTACGTATATTTTACCTTCTTTAAAAATGTCTTTTAACTGATTTCCAATTTTCAGTTAAAAGAGGTTCAAGAATATTATTTATATATAATTTTATGTAGGAAATCAATTTATCATATAAGTTGTCGCCATTGATATCGAATATTAATTTTTTAATAAATATTTCTTTCTAAAATGAATAAGAATATTGAGGTCCTGAAATCTACTTTTTTTTTCTCAAATTAAAACTGAAATGCTGAAATTTTAATTTGAATGTACGGTAGTAGTAGTACAAGAACTTTCTTACAACAACTTTCTAAACTTTCTGTTAGCCAGCTTGGAAAGTCATTTCCCGGAAAGATCAGTAAGAAGAAACCAATACATCGATTACTTTAAAAGCAGGAAAAAATTACTTTCGGGAATAGTATTATCTTTAATCTTTATCGAATATTAGATATAGTAAAATGCATTAAACCACTTTTTATCGTACATTGTAAGTTTCAAAAGGTTTTTTTTTTTTTTTTTTTTTTTTTTTTTGTATAATGAGTTGCATTTTTTGGAGTATTTAATGGCTTAATAAAACCTTTTTTTATAAGATTCTTTTTCACCAGAAAACGTAATAAAAATAAAATAAAAGTAGATCAACACAAAGGACAAAAACTGCTTTAAATGTAATTTTTAATTATAATCCAGTGTGCATAACATTAATATGAGCTGTTTAAAAATTTAATTTAAACGATACATTTTTCCTTTGTCTATGTTCATTGGTTTGCCAACAAAACTTGAAAATGACGCATATTTTTAACTTTTTGAATTGACAGACTTCTTGGACTTCTCTTTTTTACAATCGCGATGTCAGGTCTTATGAAATATTGTTCCTATGAAGTATTAAGCCATGTTCAAAATGTATTAAAAGCCTGTCCTACTTGAAATAATATATATGTAAAACTAAGCGCATACATTAGGGATTTCATGTTAAGTGATATATTATAGTAACCCTTTATTAAAGGTACAAATGTAACCATGGACACGTTTTTTTAAAAGTAAATAAAAAGTTACCTAACTACTTGATAAAGGCTTTTTATCATTAAACTTCCATAAATGGAATAATATCCAACTGTTATACTAATATGTTATAATATGTTATACTATATGTTATACGCTATCGCAAGTACATAATATTGTATGTGCCACTATATTAGGATACATCCCCTCATTTTTTTCTTTGTTTTGGGAATAACGGATTTAGAGCTGATTCTACAGACGATAATTTTCAGAATTTTCAAGCTATATTTTTTAGATTTTCATAAAAGCTGCATTAAGCATATACCTAATATATTATGCAGATTACACTTTGATTGTATTTGCACATGCGCAGTCAAAAATATTATTTAATAAAACTGTTCATTTGTCATCCAGTTTTTATTATTTTTTATTTTTGATTGCAGTGTATTGTGCACAGTATTGTTTATCAAACTTCCTGAAAAAAAACATTGTTTTATATTAAAACTCTGAAAATTATATTAAAAAACTTGGCGAAATTTGAAACTTTTTCCATAAAACTTTAATTTCTCTACGAGTATACGTGCTATCCTCATATAAAGGAAACCAGTTTATTACACTAAGCCTTTTAATCATGTCTTGCAGTTTGAACACGCTTGTTACATTAGTTTTTACAGTGTTATTCAAAAGATATTCGTTATTTTCATTTTGTTGGCAATCCTCCAAGAAGTATCGGGAAAACATGCCGTGAAATTATATGACCTATACCAGTACTGTTCAACGCAGAGCTCTTTTCAGGTTTTCTTGGAGCTCATTTCAAGGTCTTTTTTTTTTAATGAAATTCCTTGTAAAAGACACTTTTTTAAAATACAGTCGACTCTTGTTAATTCGAAATCGGATAATTCGAATTTTCGCTTAATGCGAACTAAACATGAAGTCCCGAAATTTTCAATGGCAGAATAACGTTAAAATTTTTCATTTATTCGAACTCATTTTCTCTTGAATTCGTTTAATTCGGACTTATGAGAATACCGATTTTTCATTTTTCCTTTCTTTTTCACGGATTTCAGATCATTTGAATAACTTTCTTTCTTTGATTTTTTTTTTTTTTTTGAAAATTGTTCCAAACGAATATACATATAAATCAATGCTTTTAATATCAACTTTCTCATTGTCCCGTCTGTCAATCAGTGAAGCTTTAAAATTTTCGTCAATTGTACTTGTTTCTAATCTTTTAACTATTTTATGTATTTCTACATTCTAATTTAATATTATGTCATATTCTAAAGATAAAAGACGAAATAAATAAAAAAAACCTCTATAACATTAATTCCTTTGTAATAGTACCATATTAAGCATATGTTTTAATTTCATATAATCCATAATTCGAACTTCGGATAATTCGAACATTTCTTGTGGTCCCGACGAGTTCGAATTAACGAGATCCAACTGTATATCCTTTATATTTCCTTGAGAAATGTTTTAAAAATCTCTACAAGTTTATTTCACGCATCAAGAATTATAACGTACATTGCGTACGCATTAAAAGGAAGCCAATAGTACATCATAAGTTATTTTTTTAACTAATCATGTACTTTTGTGACGGGAGGCTGTTTTTTCTCCCTTAAAACTTTTAAACTTAAGGTAATTTTGATGATTTTTTTAAAATCTATAAGATCGTGTTAAAGGATTTTCATCAATGAAAGCTCTTCCGGACTCTCTTTTACCTCTAACTTTGTTTCTGTAATTTTTATAATGACAAATTTACATCTCCAAAAGAAATCGTAGTTATTTCAGAGTATTTGCGTTTCCAAAAAGTCCCATTTTTCATGACCATTTTATTTTAATAATAGGTGATGGTTCATTTTCTGGTTCATTTTTTTTCAATTCATAAATGTTTGATATAACCCCTCGCCGAAAAATGTGTTATTCAAAATTTACTACGATTTATAATTAATTTGATTATTATTATTGTTATTTATTTTTTTTACCATGGCGTTTAAGATCTGTAGAAGCATTATGTCTCAACGTTATGCATTTACGTATATGTTTACTACTAATATTAAATGATGATTTTTTCATGTTTTGAGCCATGGTAATAATGGTTGAACTTCATTGCCTTCAGAAAGCTGAGATGCGCCCGTGCATTGTAAAAAGTTTCATAGGCTTGACTTATACTATCTTCTTTACATCATCTGGAATTTCAGGATAATTTCTCATGTATTTTTGTAAATATTTATTAAAACGTCTAAAGTCAGAAATAACCGATGATCATCGGCTATATAGTGATAAATACTGTAGCAGTTTATATATAAAAAACTTTGCTAAATAAAACATTTGCTTTCAAAATTATTGTTTGAAATATATTTAAATTCAGCTATAATATGCATTGAATATGTATGCAAATTAAATGCAGTCAAACTTCCCTGATTCCTATTTAACGAAATTTACTGCTGAAATTTAACTTTGAACACGATTATAATATGCAAATTAATCTCCATATTACGAAAAATATATTCTATGTAACGAAATTTATTGTGTGGGTTGAGGACGAAGGTCATGTGCAATCTACAAACGGAGAGATTTCTGTTGCGATGGATACATAGATTTATTTCTGTGGATTGCATGAAAATGAAATTATTTTTTTATTTAATTAATTCCATTCAAAAGGAAAAATGCTAAAAGCTCCCAATACAGTAAGAAAGGTTTTGGGTATCTGGACAAAATCTTCTCTCTTAAAATGTCAGCCACAAAATAGCTCAAGTTGAGCTCAAATCTACTCATCTCAATGTTGAAAGGCAGCTTCTCAAAAAAGAGTTGAAATAACTCGAGTTTTAACCAATTTAAATGAAGTTGAGCTATTTAAATAACCAATTTAGATCAAGAAGATTTAATCGTTTGAAAAACAACTCTTTTATGATCGAAAAAATTACAGCTCTTTCATGAGAAGCCAAATCAGCTCTTTCGTTTTAAGAGTGTTGTCTTTCTAAATTTGTCAGACTGTTTGTTCAGCAGTGATCGTTCCGATCCTGTTTTTCTTTTTGCATTTCGATCGTAAGTGCACTCTCTTTTTACCTGTAACTGTGTCCATATTTTTATTTCCAGTTTATGTGCTGAGTAAGTATATCTAGAGTGTGAAACGTCCCCATAAATGCTCTGATGGACAAACGCTTGAACCGATGGTTTTAAATATTGCTCTTTGCTGCAGTTTAAAAGCCGTTTGGTTATTGATATGTGTTAACTTTTAAATGCATATTGTATGATTTTCGATATCATAAGTGTTCCCGATTTATTGGGAATTTTATTCACATATTCCGTATTCTCACCAGAAATTTAAAAGAGCAATTTTCACTTCAATTAATGACAGACCATTTGTAATTAAATGAAGAAAAATTTACTATTTAGAATTTCAGGTATAAATTCTGATTCTTTGAATTGCGCATTTTTTGGAACGCGTTCTATCCTGAGCATTTAAAGGGTTAAACAACGAAGTACGAAACAAATGCTGGAGTTTTATGTAAACAATTTTATTTAAGTTTGACATTCAAGATGAATAGATAAATGGACATGTTTTTTTCTAATTTAAAATGTTTCACCAATGTGCCATATTTTTGACGTCACACCACAGATCTTGAACACTGCATTTTATAACTCTGCTCATCAAAAGGTATTTCAGCTTCACGGTCATATTACAGATAAATTGTTCGAATACTGAAAAAAGTGCGAAAATTTAAGTATTTTAAGTGTATTAAGGATCGCGTATTTTTTATGCAAAATATTTATAATATTTTTAATATTATATTAATATTTATTGACGTATTATATTAATATTAATTTTTTTTTACTATTATATTAGTAATATTTTTTGCAATACATATATTGCAGACTTTTTTAAAGTGAAGCATTTGGAATACTGAAAAGAAAGGAAAAAATATGCTATTGTTAAATTTTTGTTTACTGCTTTTTTATGTGCTTTTCAGGAATCATTATTATTGACTTTTTCTCATATACCTACAGGGGGGGGGGCAGAAAAATCTTTCCCAAAATATAAACTCCTAGTGGCCTAACTGCTCAAGCAATCGAAAAGTAGTTTTAGAAGTACTCATGTGAAGATATGAGCAGCTCGATATCATTTTAAAACAAGAGCTATGTCATGGTTGCGGTTACAGTGAAAGCATTTCAAAATTTCGAAATGGTAATATCCATTTTTTTAATGCGCAAATTAATTAGTGCATTGCAAAACCATAAAGGGTGTTGTAATAATACACCTAAGATGTAAATTGCCGGTGTAAAAAAATTGCCAAAAAGACCATAGTAAAGGTCCAATGACAATGTTTTCTAGTAGTCGATTTTTTTTTCACTGTGAAGTGAGTAATGTTAAAAAATTTGTTTTTAAAAGTATTTTTGAGTTGTTTTTTATGCATTCAGGGAAATAAATATGTAATAATTTGTTTTAGAGTGCTGAATATTACATTACATAAGAACAGATTAGAATTGAGTGCAGTGATATTACACAGGCAATTTTCATTATACTTGTATCGTTCTAATGCCATTAATGGTTTTTTAATGTGCCGATGATTTTGTGCAGAAAAAAAAGTGTTGGCATTCAAAAAATTCGAAATTTTTTCTTTGTAACTGTATTCGTGAGATCTATATTGTTTTTATTCATTACGATCTCCAACATATATCTTCAAATAACTAAATCTCAAATTTCCTTTCGATTGGTTAAGGAGTTAGATCGCTAGAGGTAATTGTAACGAAGTTTTTTTTTGTGCCACTTTGTTTTTTGCATTAGAAAAATAAACTTATTGTACGAACTGAAATATGTTTTTCCAATATTTCTAATTTAAATGCATTTTTCATTTTTTGAATACATATTTTATTAACTTTATTTTATAAATATAAGTTGATTTCTATTTAACGAATTTTCTTAGTATCGAAGTGCTTAAGTACAACGATGAAATTATTTCGTGAAATAGGAGTTTCACTGTATACAGCAGCGTATAATTTCGTGTTTCAGAAATATTATCTGTTTCAAGACCATAAGATTAAAACATCTTAGCTGGGATTGCAATGCAACTAAACTGGAAATCAATAATATGTCAAAAAAATGTCCATTTTACTTGAAACTGACAAATTGGAAATACATTTTTCGTGCCGATTACTCTTATGAAAAAAAAAGTGAATATTTCCTCACATCATCCATATTTTATTTTATTTTACTGCCCACCAACGTTATGTAACTAAGTGGCATCGAATGGAAATGAGAGATTCTTTATAGAAAATAGATTTGGAAAAAAGTCGAAATGTCTTCGAAAAAATAGTTTAAATATATCTACAAATTAATTTTGTATAAAAGTAATATACACTCAAACTTTTCTTTAATGAAATCTTCATTTAACGAAGTTTTCCACTCAACGAAATTTCTACAAATTATTGACTTTGAGCATTATTAGCATTCAAATTAATCTCCGTATTATGAAAATATATACTACACAATTTATTTCATTTTCGTGCGTTCACAACATATCGAGAAGATGCTGTTGCTATGGACGTATAGATTTATTCCAGTTGATTGCATGAAAAAGAAAGTATTTATACATTTAAACGATTCTATTTATAAAGAGAAATGCTAAAAACCGTCGATTAAGTAGAAGCTTTCGGTGTAGCGTCAGTCATGGGTGGCGTTCCAAATAAGCGGTTGTTATATTTCATTTCTTATTAAATATAAATCATATAAAATTTTACCACTGCGTTTTAAGTATTAAAACATGCATCTGTGAGATATAACTGCGAGATATAGCTATAAAATATAATGAAAATAGAAAACGCAGCATAGCAATGGATTGTTCGGAGTCAGTACCTAAACAAAACGTCATATCTAACGTCACGACTGAAAGCGTCTATCAGAAGGCTTCAGTTTCACCAAAACGTCACAGCTGAATTATTCGGATACTTTCAATAGTGCGGAAATTTTTATAAACAGCGTATTTTTTAAAATTCCCGCACAAAGTAATATTAGAGACTTTTTAAGTTAAGAATTTGAAATATTGAGAAAAAAAGCGTTGCACATTATTTTCTTATTTACCTATGTTTATTATCTGGTTTTCTAGTCATTACTCTAATCAAATTTTTCTATTCTATCCTCATTACATTAAACAAAAGTTACTGCCTGACCTAAAATATATTTCTCAAAAATTTCCAATTTAGGTGTATTTTTCATTTTATGCATGCATATTTTGTTAATAAAAAATTCATGTATTTTTATTTGATCTCTATTTAACTAACTTTCTTCATAGCGAAGTGTTTAAGTATAACGTTGAAACTTTATCAAATCGAATTTTTTTCCTGTATCCAGCAAAGTAGAATTTCGTGTTTCAGGAATATTACTTGTTTCAAGAACACAAGATTAAAACATCTCAGCTGGGATTGCAATAAAAGAGAACTGGAAATCAATAATATTTCAAAAAAAGTGACCATCTTGCTTCAAAATGACAAATCTGAACTACTTTTCCAGTACCGATTGCTATTATAAAAAGGAAATAGAATATTTTCTCACATCATTCATCTTTTACTTTATTTTACTATCCACTAACGTTATGTGCCTAGGTGACATCGAATGGAAATGGGAGATACTTTAAAGAAAATTGACTTGAAAAAAGAAAATGATACGTCTTTAAAAAATAGCTTAAATATCTCTACAAATTAATTTTGTCTAAAAGAAATCTATTGTCAAACTTCTCTTTAACATTAGAACTGCGGTGACGGGTCATTTTGACCCGTATCATATGGAGAGATGTCGATTCGAACCACAAATCTTTTAATAAAATAATCTAAGTATATGCTGAGCAAAAAATATTTTCAATAAATAACTTAATCAGTTTTAAATAAAAAATTCCGGTGAGAAATATTTTTATAAAACTTGAATGAATTTTCCCGCCGTTTCTAGTGTTAATCGCTTCCCTTATTTGCTGGTAAATAGGTCAACGTGCTTTTACCAATCATGATTTGCCCATAGCACGTACCGGCATCCATTTTCCAATCACAATTTATTATTCTGACCATGACTGATGTTTGACTGTAAATTCTATGCTATGATGTTTTACTGTAAACAGTAAAAAATTTTGTAATTCTTAATCCGAATATTTTTTCTGATTCAGTCAGTCAAAAATTTCTGTTTTAAAAAACCGGCGATAAAAGATTAAAAATTCTGTAAATGACACGAACAAAATTGACATTATTTGTAAGTTGTTTTTCAAAAAATATTGGTCGGTTAAGTGGTTAAGTGTAGCGATGGACATTTTGTCAAATGGAGGTTTATCTGTATACGGCAAAGTAGAATTTCGTGTTTCAAAAATACTACCTGTTTAAAAAAGAAAAAAATTAGAGCATCACAGCTAGGAGTGCGATGCAAGACAACTGGAAATCAATAACTAGCCAAAAGAAAGTGTCCATCTTTCTTGGAAATGACAAATTGGAAATACTTTTCCAGTACCGATTCCTATTATGACAGGAAAAGAGAATATTTCCTCACATCATAAATCTTTTACTTTATTTTGCTATCCATCAATGTTATGTGACTAGGTGGCATCGGATGGAAATGAGAGATTCTTTATAGGAAATAGATTTGAAGAATAAATTATCTGTGCTCAAAAGTTAATTTATTAACTTTAAAATTAACAATTTTCCATTTGCATATACGCATATCTGCCAACTGTTCTGATTTTTTGACCCAGAAAAATTTAATAGAAAATTTTGACTATTTTAGTCGGCTGATTATATGGCAATTTGAAATGCTAAAACTTTTTATAAAATATTTCCGTGCCAAAAAAGCAGAAGTCTTTGGCTATAGCTAGTAGGTCCTTCTTGAATTCGAAAAACATTCGCCGTAATATATATACACAGATATTTTTTTTTTCTTTTCTTGCCTTTTTGTGTGTGTGTGTGTGAATGGATTGTTTGCAGAATTGTTTCGGTTTGCAATTGCTTGATATTCCAATTTTCCTAATATGAAAAAAAAGCAAGAATAGAAGAGAAATTGAGTTTTCCGAATATCGTTTTACTATACTTTTATGTTCGTTTCGATATATTTCACTTTCTATATTGTATTATGATTGAAAATATTTAATATAAATAATATTGTCTATTTTGAAAATATCTTTATTAATATTTATTTCGAAAAATTGTAGGAAATATTTTGTAATGAAATTTTATTGATTAAAATAATCTCTTTTTGTGGTTATTCTGCTCGAAAAGTTTTAAAATTTTTCCAAGAAAAAAAATTGCGAAATAAAATTAAATAAAAAATAAAGTTTTACAATTCTTTTGCAATATTTTGCGATTTTTTATACCATTTTTACAAACAGCACTATAACTGGCGTCGTAATGAGCATTTAAGTTGAAAATTGGGAACTGTTTCGTGACAAAGTCCATTTTGTTTTCGATCAATTAAGATGAATGGAAGTAAATCAATAACATGGACAATAGGACAAAGTACATTTGAAACCATCTCTTCAATTTTCAATGTTATTGTAATATATGTGGTAGTACTGCACTTTTTTTAATAGCCTATTTTACTATTTTTTAACCCTTTCTGGTAAGATTTTTTTTCAGCTTTTAGAAAAAAATACTATAATATTAACACTAGTTATCCATATAGGTAATTAGTGTTTAACGAATATTCAATTGTCTGAAAGATTTCGAATATTGTTGTTTTGCACATGTTTCAATTAATATTCATATGACAATAAGCTAAGGAAGAATTTTTGAAGTTGTTGTATAGTATAGAAGCTATATACAGTCGGATCTCGTTAATTCGAACTCGTCGCGACCACAAGAAATGTTCCAATTATCCGAAGTTCGAATTATGGAAAATATGAAATAAATACATGTTTAATATTGTACTATCACAAAGGAATTAATGTTATAGTGTTTTTAATTTTTTTTTCGTCTGTTATCATTAGAATAAGACTTAATATGAAATAAGAATGTATAAATACATAAACTAATTAAAAGATTAGAAACAAGCACAATGGAAAAAAAAATTTAAAGTGTCCACTGATGGACAGACGAGGCACTAAGAAAGTGGGTATGAAATGCATGGGATTACATGTATACTCGTTCGGAACAATTTTCACAAAAATCAAAGAAAGAAAGTTATTCAAATGATTTGAAATCCGTGAGAAAGAAAATAAAAATGAAAAATCGGAATTTTCATTAGTTCGAATTAAACAAAGTCAAGTGAAAATGAGTTCGGATTAATGAAAATTTTTAACGTTGTTCTGCCATTGTAAATTTCGGGACTTCATCTTTAGTTCGAATTAAGCGAAGATTCGAATTATGCGATTTCGAATTAACGAGAATCGACTGTATATAAACTTTTGATACATTTCATGGTTTATTAGTTACTAAAAATAAGACATAAAACTTCAGAACATTTGCACTTACTATAATCACAAAAGACATTAAAACTTATTTATATTAGTAATTATATTTAATTTTAGCCAAGATTGTAATTAGATAGATCAATTCCAAACGTTAACTTCTTTAGCTACCTTTCAGAGCCATTCGACAACACCCAGTGTACCTTGGACCCAATCCAAGGCATACAACTTTGATTAGGTTCAAGGTACAGCACTTGAAACATAAAAACAAAACTACTAATCATGATGTTAAAGGTTAGGCCAAACTTTATTTAACCCTTTAACGTTCAGAGCATTTTAATTGCTAAGATATTGAAATAAATGATTGACACCGGTAACTGCGTACAAATATTTTTGTAAATAAGAAAAAGTGATTTTTCACATGTATAATCAAATGAATTTTTCTTTATTAAAATTCCGGTGTCGTTGTTGCATATCGGAATTAAAATTTTGTGGTTTTGTAGAGAAACCAATGAACTTTAACCCCTTAACGCGCAGTGTTGCCTGGTCGGCAACACCTAAAGTTCCCCCTGTTTAGAGACACAAAAACTCCGTGAATATTTCAAAAACTACTCTAATGGCTACTTTAAATCTTTCTTATGAGTTCTAGATGGCAGTACTACAGAGATCAAACTCTACTGCTTTTAAATAATAGGTAAAATGTTTTACTGTAATACGCGCTTCACAGAAATGCTCTTCTCACTGCGCTTATCAATGCTTTACTTATGAGAGGTTACCACTTCGGCAACATCTGTATAATTAAAATGGTTAGTGCAATCTTTACAAAACAATACCTGTGTACTCCTCTAGGCCTAAATAGATTGCCTATTTTTTTTTCTTTAAATTCCAACTTTAAAGAGTAGTGCGCCGGAAAGGATTAAATAACAAAAGCACATGTTGTAGTAGCTAGAGCATTGCTGTATTATGCATAATCTTCATTTAAAAAAAATAGATATATTTTAGTATAAAAATAACATAGAAGTATCTAAGAAATATTTACTTTTGAAAGGTGAATTTCCTTTTTTAAAAATTGTACAATTAATTGAGCTCCTAAACAAATGCCAAGAACTTAAATGAGACATCTGGTTTTAAATATTTAATAGACAAATGTCCTTGTTTAATGATCTAAAGAAGTAAAGCTAAATTTAGCATAAATCCGAGGTGCACATATGTCCGAGGTACACCACTCTCCCCTACTTTTATTTTATTTATTGAGTCTGAGAAATTCTTTATTCATTTATTTATTGTATTTTGAACAGAATGAATAATACAAGAGACTATACTAGTTAATTAAATCTAACAACAAATCATTTTGCGTAGCTTTTCGAAATTAATATTAATTTCATGATATTAATAATCGTTTAAAAAGTCATTATTTTCCTAATAATTTGCGGCGATGCTCTGTAAAGTATCTGACTTACAGTAAGTGTACTAGTATCAATCTAAAACAAATTAAAAAAATATTGTCTTTAACTTTGAAATATTTTTTTTATTTCCATTTTGCATTATACTATTTTCATGCTAGAGCATTTATGCAAGTTAATAATAGCATTATTAAAGACTTTAACTACATATTATAACAATTCTTTTGAGATTTTGAAAAATTCATATCCAGTTTAATAGACTTTAGCATAATATTTTTTAATACCAAGTATAAAACCCAGCGAAGAATATTTGGTACAAATTTAAATTAAAAATAATTTTAAGTATTTAGCTCTAAGTTAAAATATATGTTGCGAAATTATGCTACATACGGAAATGAAGTACTTCATTAGGCGAGGGTAGCCATATCACAAAAATGTTTAAAATACTGTGCTCAGGTATTTTCGTTATAAAAAACATTAAAATAAATAGAAAGATTTTTTTTTATTTAATCAGTGTAAGTCACATATCTTGGCTAAATTGTACATTTGGAACAAGTCTAAATGAGAGTGGGAAACTGATATATTATATCTAGATTATCTAGTAATTTCTGCAGAAAAGAAACTCGATAATTTTTAAAAATAAATCAAAGTACATTACAGTTTGTCATTTTTGTATTAAAAATAATTTCAAAATATATACCGGAAAAAATATGTTATTAAATATTAAATAAAAAATTAAAACAATTTAAACTACTTCCTGAAATGAGTTTGCCAATCAAGTTATCTAACTTGACCTTTGAGTCAGTTAGATAGGAAATTCTGAACAATTGTATTCAAAAATCGTAAATTATCTAAATTACTAAAATAATGTTTCGCATTGTATATTGATACAACAGCCTATACATTTGCATACTGATACAGTAAATTAATCTTGTCTTATTTACACAAAAATTTCCAATTTCGTAAAAAGAAAACGTTTCATATAAAATGAACTCATATACGTTAACGGCCAAACCCGATTTTAGATCAGACTAGATTGGAGTAGGACAAACTAGTTTATCCTAACGCCCGTCTGATAGTCTTTCCTTGCCTCAAATTAGTTTATCGTAATTCCCATAGGATAAACAAATTTTTGCTAAGTTAATCTAGTTTATCCTAACGCCCATAAGAATAAACTGATTTTCCCTAGGCCAAACTAGTATATCCTACCGCCCATAAGATAAACTAGTTTTTTCTATGATAAGCTAGCTTGGTTCATAGTATAAAGTAGTTTAGCCTGCTATTCATTGGTTTAATTAATTTATCCAAGGCAGCTTCGGTCTGGTGTTATTTTATTGAACCCAAAGACTGCCTTGGCACCAACTTTTTAATTTGTCCTAGCTGATCTAGTTTATTATAGGCCAATGCAGTTTTACGTGCTTTCAGCTCACATGCTGTCAAATCCTAAGAGCTAATATTCTTGCAGGTTCAATATGTATGTATGTACGTATGTATGCATTATATACGTACGTAATGCGATAACTCTTCATAGAAATATCCGATTTGCTTCAAATTTTGATCTAGATTTATTATGATAACGCGCTTCTCTGATTAGTTTTTGAAGTTCATTAGAAAAGATTAAGGGGGTGGGGACGGAGGTTAATCCGCCTCTCCCCCTTATAATTTAGTTTTTTCATGCAGAATTATGAGATTTCATAAATTAGATGTAGGTTCTCATAGAGACTCCATAGAATTTTAGATATAGGATCATTCTTATAAGGCACCTCAACAATTGTTTGTGGATATTCATTTTTTAAGCATAAAGGGAGGGAAAATGAGAGTAATCCCCCATACTTTAAGTAAATTGTTTTTCATGGAGAATTTACCGATTTGTTTTAAATTTTAGATATAGGTTCATTCTGATAAGGCGCTTCCCAAATTAGATTTTGGGGTTCATTGGTTAAGTATAAAAGGGAAAACGGAAGCTCCCTCTTAATTTAGGCAAATGGGTTTTTCAAGCAGACTTAACCGATTTGGTTAAATTTGCAACAAATCGGTAAATTCTGCGTGAAAAACCCATTTACCAAAATTATGCGGTTAAGCCCATCCCCCTCCCTTTGTATTTAAAAACTGAACATCCACAACTAATCATGGGTGCGCGTTATCAGAATGATCCTATATGTAACATTTAAATGAAATCAGATAATTCTGCATAAAACCCATTTTAACTAAATTAAGGGGAGCGGATTTGCCTCCCGCCCCCAGCATAATATTTTTTTTTTCGGGTGATGATTTGAAATGTATATTTCATTTATCTGATTAGCAATATTAATAATATTTGACTAGTAATATTTAGTTTTTTAGAAAAACAAAGCTTTAATTAATTTGAAATTTATTGAACAATTTCTTTGATACAGTTTATAATAATATTCTTTAGTGCTACAGCATGCTTTAACATCAATGGAGTTAAGTACGGGGAAAATTGTGCTCGCTATTATATATCAAATATCTGTGAAGCTGCAAAAAATTAAATAGATAAATAATTATTAAATAGATACATAAATAATGAGATAATTTGTTTTGTAAAAAAAAGTTTTTATTATTAATAGTTTAATCTTAATCACAATAACATTATACGCTAAAAAGACAACATACAAATCCTGAAAAGACAGTTTAATGGTTTTTTCCCTCCTCGCAGACAAGGCATCAAAAAGAACAGAACAAAAAACTAGTTTTCAAAAATAAGTTCATTTGTTATTTGTGGTATTTGGTACTTAAAATGAATGCTGTGTTTTTTTCATAATCCGAGTCCATGCCAAAATTATGTAATGTAATTGAAATCCTTCGGAACAAAATAAGTTGATGTACTGGAATTTGACGTAACTTTTAATGTAAACATTTAAAGCGCATAAACATGGTGTTTAAAAACATTTTTTTTCATTTATACTTATTAGTCGTTAATTCCCTATATAGTATACTTTTAAATTTCAAAATACATTCGACTCTCGTTAATTCGAAATAGTACAAAATATATTCCGAAATAGTACACAAAAAACTGTTTGTTAGAAATAGAAAAACTGACTTTAAGGGGAAAAATTAATAGGACTAAGCCAACAGCAATTGATTTTTTTTTCACATTTTTTGTTATGATAAATAGCGTAATCAATTTCTTAAATTTTCACCTAATTTCAAGTAAGAAAATTATAGCACAATTGATGAAACTATTGAAATACAATTGTTTTATATTATGTACTTAATTTTTTTAGATATATTTTATAATTCTTAATTAGTTTATGTATTTATAACTTTGAATAAAATTTTAAATAATATTCTAAAGATAACAGCCGAAAAAAAAAATTAAAAATACCTTAACATTAATTTCTTTGTAGGACTACCACTTTAAATATGTTTTATTCTCTACTTTCCATATTTCGAACTTTGGATAATTCGAACATTTCTCGTGGTTCCAACAAGTTGGAATTAACTAATGTCGAGTATATTTGAATACGACCAGAATCGATGTGGATGCATTCGCTGAAGTTTATAAATAGCTGTACTCTATGATAAATTGTAAAAAATAAATGATTTTAAATTATTTTCTATGAAATCTTGTTAGTTAAAGTAGAAACACAAAACTAAGGGAGCATTTTTAAGAATCGTTTTTCACATGTCCCAGTTCTTAACCTCTTCAGACCTGAGGTACACAAATGTGTACCTCCATTGTTTTCCTCTTAAAAACTAAACTGTTCAATTTTTTTGCATTTCTACTTTACTTCTATACAGCTGAATGTTTTTTGCTCTAAAACAAAACCAATAAATGTCAGCACTGATGGATATTACCTCAGAAAATAAATATTATTTTCAACCAAGATTCAAAAATATCTTCAAGACATTGTGGCCAAGAAAGTAAAAAATATTCATGATTATTTAACTTAAATGCTTTACGATAAAAAAATTGAGGATTTGCTGATCAATTACTTGTTTAAAGGCTTTAATTTTGTTATTGCGTAAATTTATATTACTGATAGCTAAACTGATTTTTTCAGAGGATTAATATTTTTATATCCATATATATAAACTTAAATTACCAGTCCCCTAAAGTACTGATTTCATAAAAGTGACTCTTTCTGTCATCTACGGTGACATTTTGATTATGTAAAAGCAATAAATATACATTTGTAGACTTATTTTGTGCTCAGGTCTGAAGAGGTTAAATGCACTGAGTTATAAAAAAAAAATAAAAAAATAAATAAATAACGTCATCACCCATAATTAACAGTAAGACATTTTCTGCATCCCCAGGGTGACGAGTGGTCAAGAAAAAAGAAAGCTACGTATTTACTTACAGAAAATACTTCAAATAATATAAAGAGATTATGTAAACTGAATTTATCTTTAAAAAATACTGGTATTTATTATCTATATTGACTGTGTTTTTAATCTAACCACTCGCCACTCTGATCCCTAAACTAGAATTACAGATTTACAAACTGTGCTGACTCAGGCTAAACAACTGAGCTGAATAAACGAAATGATCTTGAATTTCTAATCTCTGGTTTTCTACACTGTAAAAAAAATCTGCAAAGGTACTAAACCTTTTCTAGGAAACTGGATTCCAAGAACTTTTCCTGTAACGGTAACAGCAAAAATTCAAGTTTCAGAATCAATTACATGAATTTTTCCTGTTATCGTTGATGAAAAGTTCTTGGAATCCCAGTTTCCTAGAAAATGTTTAGTATCTTCACAGATTTTCTTTTACAGTGTAGGTGACGAAAGGGTCTTCAGTCGTTTCAATAACAAGAAATTATCTCCTGATTTCTGGAATGGTTCGATAAACTGGAATTACAGTTACTAAAACCAATTTCTTGCTTCTTCATCGATTTGCAGAGATTAAAAAATACGTTTAACTACAAGAATATAGGAAAACGTTCTTTAATTGCAGCAGGAGACTTTAGACCTGCCTACACTGTAAAAAAAAAAAAATCTGTAAAATTACTAAAAGTTATATAGGAAACTGTGATTCCTAGAGCTTTTTATGTAACGACAATAGCAAAAATTCATGTAACCGATACAGATTTGCGCTGAAAATCAAAAAAATTTATAAGGTTACTAAGAATTTTTTATGAAACTGGGATTCCAAGAATTTTTCATGCATCTGCCACCCAGGTTACAGATAAATTTTAGTAAGATAACTTTAATTTTTGTAAAATTGTTTGTAAAGTTAGAGATTTCTGTAACTTTGCAAAAATTAGTTTTGTAGACTTACATTTCTTCTTGTACAAAGTACAAATAAAATGTTAGTAACCATTCAGATTTCGGCAACTTTACATCTGTAGGATATTTTTTACAGATTTTTTTTTTTTTTTACAGTGTAGCAAAGGGAACGAGAATTTATAAGGATGACAGGTAACTATTTTTTCTCGAGCTATCACATAGATTTAAGATACCCGAACGATATTTTTTTCTCAGTGAGAGCTCGTTTTAGAGCAATTACATTAATCATTGTGTAATACACATATTTGTATGACACAATTGGCAAAAAAAAAAAAAAATCATTGAAAAGAAATCATCACTGGCGAAAGAGCACATGAAAATGTATGATAGCACATGAAAAAAAAAACTTATATGTTTTGATTTAAATAATTAGGAGAATTTCGAGGCAAGATAAACAAAAAAGTAGTTTTAATAAAAAAAGCAAAAAAAACTTTGAAAGCCAATTCCTACGTTAAAAATAAAGTTTTTGGAAGATTGTGTGAAAGACCAAACAGACCACATGTACTGGAAATGTTTACGGATTATCGAGGACGTTATACTCAAAAATAAAGCAAACATTTTTTTTTCTACTTAACGAAACAAAAATCGATTTTTATTTATTATTATTAGCCTCCGATGCTATTTCCTTCAGACAAGCTAAAAAATGTCGTGTCATCAGCCCTGAATTTTCTATTCAACCGACTTTGATAATTATTTTTTTAAATGAAAGCTATTTATTTGTAGTTGTGCCCATTTTAGTTATTTTTTAATTTATTTCCATTTTTATATTTTATTTTTAATTTTAAATGCTTTTTCCGATATTTGTTCAAAATGGTGGCAACTCAGTTTAGCTTTTCTCTCGATAATAAAAATTTATTTTCCAAAATGATTGCGTATAATTATGCACTAATTGAGGTAAAAAAAATATATTTATTGAGAAAAAATAATGTAAATAAAATAACAGAAAATAATTTATGATAAAAATTAATGTCTAAAGCAAAATAAGAAAAATTTCAAATGAGTTAAATGATGTCATTCAGCAACCAGATAAATGGGAATTACAATATTATTACGGATGCCTTTTTCATATTACTAATAACAGTAACTTTTAAAAAACATTTGAAGAGAAAATGACGTCACTATTTAAAACATCGCATTTTTACTCATAACGATATTAGGTACTACTTTGTTATACTGGGACCAATTTCGCCAAATTATACAAATCGCCAAACTAATAGCCAAATTATACATATTGACATAATTTTTATTTTAAATAACGAAAAAACAAATAATTAGTAGAATATTAATAAAAATATTAATAAAAAGTCGAAATAAAAATCACTTAATGACATTTTAAACACATGAATCGTATTTAATGTCATTGAATGTGACATTCACGATCATCCATTATTGGCATTTAATCTTATAGTTTGGCGATAATTTTTTGGTCGATGGGATAACCTGGTAGTACCCGGTATTACATTTCAATATTTCTTTTCATTATGGACACTGAGATTGAGATTTTACTTTCAGATGACTTCAGTTAGTAAAAATAATGTCACAGTCAAAATGAAATTAGTTTTTTTTTTTTTTTTTTTTTTTTTTTTTTTTTTTAATAAAACTATTTTTCTGTGAGTGCATATAAAATAAAATTTCTGGATTTCGCTGGCACTCAGATTACAATTTTAACTGAAGATGTGCAAATATTTGCATGCAAAATTGTAACTGACAAACTTGACATTTAGTTTGTAAATATATTTATTATATACTGATTCAATAATGTAATTAATTTTGCTTTTTTTTAAAACCAAATCGATCGGGTCTTTTAAATATTTCATTCGTCGAATTCGACGGGATTCCACTCGTTTTATTGTTAAATTGCAATTCCTTTTACTCGGAGTCTATAAAAAAGCGTTTAAACTAAAGAAAAAATCTGTTTTTGATGAATCTAGTCAATGAAGTAGCACGTGAAATTGTATCTCTTTATTATTCCGCAATTCCAATGTCTCAGAGAAAAATTGCTATTCAATTGGATATTTCACGCTTTTCTGTTTGCTATTATATTGGTGAACACAAGAAAAATGAAGTTCATTGCAATCTAAATGGGGTCGCCCTTCTAAAAAACCTCTATCTTTTTTTTTTTTTTTTTTTTTTTCTAATCGGAGGCGAAATTGAATTCTGCAATGGCAGAATCTACATTCAACTTGTTATTATTATTTTGTTATTATCAGGGCTTTTGCTTCTTTTTTTTTAAACCAATATTTTTTTAGAAAGAATTTAATGGTAGCTTTGTGGAACAATTGCATGAAAAAGGTTTTTCCTTTTCTGATACTACAAAATGTATAAAGAAACTTTTTCTGTAAATAAAAGGGGTGTTAAAAACGGATCGAGTGGTAGCCCTATATCTAGCGCGAATGAATAATCATCTATAATTGAATTCTATGTATTTGAGAGCTGTTTTAATGATACAGGCATGTTTTTTTAAATTTATTTTATTTCTATAAAATAAAAATGGGAACTGAAATTAATTTTATTCTAAAATAAATAAGTAAGTAAAATTTGACTTTCATTAATATTTAGAAAATGGAATAACCTAAGAAAAATATATATAATGCCACATCACATCCGACATTAAAATGTTACTCAACAAAAATCAATTTAATTTTGGCATTTCAATTTATACTAATAAAAATCATAATATAAATTGCACGAAAAATATTATACAATATTTTCCCCCTTGCCTTTAGATTAAAGTCTTGTGTATTTTTATTTGTTTTAAATCCAGCATTTTTTCGTTCTAAGTTTAAAATCTTCATATTATAAAACAGCACGCACTATATTTTATCCCTGTTGTAAAATTTCTTTTTTCTGTTGATTTCTTTATATTGAAGGATTTCAACACGCTACATAAAAACTGAAAATATTTGCATCGCTCAGAAATATTTAGCGAAAGTTAGTTTAAATCTTTCTGGCTTTCTAAAGAGAAATAAAAAGATAAAATTCCGAGCACAGAAAAATGCCTCATACCGTCTAATCTTTTTTTCAGTTCGTGGTTTAACTCATTGATGTGAAAAGTAACATGTATGATGATTGTAAGGAGGATTCTCATTTTAATAAGAATGATATTTTTACTAACAAGAAATACTTTTAAAAAATGCTTCGAATATTCATTCGCATCAAAATATGTACATGAAATAAATATCATATTGGAGGTCAGTTTCGTTATCGGTTAGTGATTAATTACAGCTATCTTTTGCCGAGCAATTTCCAACTTGTTTATATAAGTGTATATTTAGTGAGGATTAACACTCATCTAATTTATTTCTATATATACAGTGGACTCTCTCTATCTGAACATTCTCTAATCTGAACACCCCAGTATAATGAATGTATTGCGATGGTCCCGGCGAAACTTCATAGACTTAACATGCGATAAATTCTCTATATTCTGAATACCCTCTAATCTGAACATCCCGCAATTTTGAACGCTACTTTTGATGTCCATTTTCCCCTCATCTCTCTGTAAACTGAACATGTGTTTAGAATCGAAATTCAGAGAATTCCCGCATCATCGAAATTCAGCGAAAGTTGTTGCAGAAGAATAAAAAGGTAACTCAAATAAGTATAGAATTTTAGAATAGAAAACAGGAAACTAGAACATAAACATTAAAGTTCGGATAATAATAATGTACAATAATTTTTTTTTGTCAAATGAGAACAAAGAATCATCCTGTCACTGGACTCCTACTTTGGATTTTTTCAGAAAAGGAGAAAATTGTAGAATTAAAAAAGTCAGAAGGATTGTTGACTCATTTCAAAATTTAACTTAACATCGAATTCAAAATAATCAATGGTGAAGATGCAGATGTAAATATCGACACTGTGGAAGAATAGAAAATAAAACTTCTGAACATAACAAAGGATTTTGATACAGCAAACTTTTTCAGCGCAGACAAAAGCGACCTGTTTTTCACAGCTTTTTCAAACAAAACTCAAACAAAAAGAAGCAAAAATTTCATAGTTGGGAACAGGGGTGCAAAAATTTAGGCGCCAGAGGTTAGTCTCTCACCACTAAAATTTGAAAGTTTTTTTCGCTCAAAATTTAATAGCATTCTAGCAGGAATTTCACACGAAATATTAGACGAAGAAAAACGAAATAAATTTTGCGGTGAGAAACTGCCTGCTGGCCCCTAGATTTTTGCACCCCTGGTTGGGAAAATGCCTCAAGAAGGATTTGCCATTATGCTTGCTCTGTACCAGTTTTATGGTTGAGAAGCTCAAATCACTTGTGATCGGAAAACGTGAAGATCGCATGTGAAAAATGTGTGGTCGCATCATTGCCTACACACTATAAACCAAATCGGTAAGTGTAGGTGATATTCACAGTTTTCTCATAGTAGTTCGAGAGAATTATCAAGATTATGAATAGAGGAAGGAAGAAAAAAAATGTTGTTGTTGTTAATACCAGATCACTTACAAACAAGCAGCTGAGCAATATAACCTTGAAGTTCCTATTACCAAAATGTTATTCTAGAATCCCACCACTGGATCAAAGAGTGATCAAGACCATTAAAACTTACTACCAAATCCATTTTCTGCAGAAATTGTCCCTGGTGATGGACGCGGCAAATTCGACAGAAGAAGGTCAACGTCATGGATGCTGTCTATTGGATATCAAAGGAATAAAACAAAACAACATCTTACACCATCTAAAGATGCTTCAGAGTTGGATTTCTATGTGGGAATGGGCAAACAAGAATAGAGGACCAAGAAGCAACAGCTGTGAGTGCCTTGCGATCAATTCTTCAAAAGCTTCATACTGAAACAGAACTTGGAACTTATTCCGAAATCGATTGAATCCTCATGGTTTGCAAGAACAACATTGTCGAAGAAGAAGAGGAAAGTGAAGTAAAAGCAGAACCAGAAGAGACTGACGAAATAAGACGAACGATGTTTACATTCAAGCAATATGACTAAGAGACTCATTCAAGACCCGTTGAACTATGTCTCTGAGCATCACCTCAAAGCTTTTCCACTTCTTAAATAGCCAGATAACATGCCCATTTCATAAGCACATACAATTCAAAAACAGACTAAAATTATTCGTTTAAATAATACACTGATTATGTTTTCATGAGTTGTACTGTAATGTAAATGTATAATTTGTGAAAAGTTTCAATAAAAAAATGAAATGGTAAAGTACAAAACTAAATAAATTTAGTTTGGCATTGCACAATAGTATGACTAACCATGCTAAATATTTTATACCGACTGTGAATCCAATACATAGTAGTCATAATAATGCATTTCCAATTCTCCCTCTATACTGAACACTCCCATAGTCTGAACATTTTTGGTCGGTCCCATGAGTCTTCGGAATAGAAAGAATCCACTGTATATGAAAGCGTTTTTAGTGATAAAGGAATATGTTAAATAACATCCCAAATTACGAAGATATACCAATCATAATTAATATGAATTTAATAATTCAATTTATAATAATAAAAATCATAAAATAAATAGTATGAAAAATATTTTATAACTTTTCCCTTGCCTTTAGATTATAGTCTTGTGTGTTTTTGTTTCTTTCAACATTTTCTTATTCTAATTTGAAAATCTTCACATTATAAAACATCACGCACTACATTTTCTCCCTGTTGTAAAATTTACTTTTTCTGTTGATTTCTTCATGTTGAAGGATTTCAACACGCTACCTAAAAATTGAAAAGATTTGCTTCGCTCAGAAATGTTTAGCAAAAGTTAGTTTAAATCTTTCAGGTTTTCTAAAGAGAAATAAAAAGATGAAATCCCAAATACAGAAAAGTAGATGTTTCACCCTGCCTAATCATTTTTTTTTTCATTTTGTGGTTTCACTCATTTGATGTTGAAAGTAAAATATATTATGATTGTTATGAGGATTCTCAATTCAAAGTAATTGAGACACGTTTTATAAAAATGATATTTTTAGTAACAAGAATTACTTTCAGAAAATACTTGGAATATTCTTTCGCTGCAAATTATATATGAAGTAAAGATTATAAGATATAATAATTATTTAATATTTATCTAATATTATAAAACATTGCAGCCTTATTAGGGGTTAATTAGATTAATCTTTTGCATACAAGTGAAGTGTTTAATTCAGGAGGGCGAAGTAGCCTCCTCCCCTCAGGGCAATGAGTTGTACCCCGGTGGAAGATTCGAGATTTTGTATATTAAATGTTAAAAAATTCCAGTCTACCCACTGGATATTTATAATGTCCACACCCACCCATGGAGCCATAGAAATCCCTCCAGAAAATAGTGGAGAAAAGTTCCTGAATCGGGGATTTTGTAAAGTTGAATCCGGTACACAAAAAATATCCATCCATGAGTAGTTATGTCCGAATCCGTCACCACATGCCCAGTATACTCTGTTAAAAAAAAAAAAAACTGTAAATTTAGGAAATTTTTTCTACGAAACTGGGATTCCAAGAACTTTTCACGTGACGATAACAGCAAAATTTCAAGTTAAATAACCGGTTACATCATTTTTTAAGTAACTACATGAAGAGTTCTAGGAATCCCAGCTTCCAAGAAAAACATTCGTAACTTTACAGTTTTTTTTTTTTTTTTTTTTTTACAGTATACCCATCCTCCTACATTGTAAAAACAATCTGTAATCCTACAGATGTAAAGTTGCCGAAATCTATATTCTTACTAACATTTTATCAGTGCATTGTACAAGAAAGTATGTGAATCTACAAATCCAATTTTTGTAAAGCTACAGAAACCTGTAACTTTACAAATGAATCTAAAAAAAAAAAAAATACGTGTGACACTCGGGTACTGCCGCGGTAAAGCTATTGCATAGCCTTTTTTATCAACTTATGCAATTATAATTACTTATTTATTTTTTATTTATGCAGTTTTTTTTGTCTTTGATATTAATTCAAGTTACACTTTTTGAGCGTGATGACCGATAACAATTTTTTTTTCTTTTATTGAATAAATGATAAGTTAATATCGTTTAAAATATTTTTATTATCTTACAATACATGTAGGTTAATCAGGAATTTTTATCATTGAAACTATACGTTTATGGTAGCTGAAATAAAAAACATATGTTTGAAACTTGACATTCTCAAAATATCTGAAAAATACCGCGTCAATGTCTGCCGAAGTCTACCGAAGGATACCGTGCCGAAGTCTGCCAAACTTTAGCGACGTTAGTGTTAGGTTTTTTTCTCTCGTTACGGAATTTCTAGATTCTTTCGCCACGCTCAAAGCCCGCGATAAAAGCTATGCAATACCTTAATGAATTACCAAAAAAAATTTGGCCGCGCTACGAAAATTAGATCGCGAGTTATAAGCATTTTAAATTTTCCGAACCTCACCGTGGGGGTCTCCTGTTACCAAAAATTAACACTGTCTTATAATAAATTACCAAACAAAATTTGGCCTCACTACGAAAATTAGATCGCGAGTTATAAGCATTTTAAATTTTTCGACCCTCACCATGGGGTAACTGCTATCACCAAAAATTAACACTGTCTCATAATAAATTACCAAACAAAATTTGGCTGCGATACGAAAATTAGATTGCGAGTTATAAGCATTTTAAATTTTTCGACACTCACCGTGGAGGGGGTCTCCTGTCACCAAAAATTAAAACTGTCTCATAATAAATTGCCAAACAAAATATGGCCGCGTTACGAAAGTTAGACCGCGAGTAATAAGCATTTTAAATTTTTCGACCCTCAACATGGGGGGGGGGGGAGGTTTCCTGTCATCAAAAATTTACACTGTCTCATAATAAATTACGAAACAAAATTTGGCTGCGCTACGAAAATTAGATTGCGAGTTATAAGCATTTTAATTTTTTCCACCCTCGCCGTGAGGGGAGAGGGGGTCTTCTGTCACCAAAAGTAACACTGTCTCATAATAAATTACCAAACAAAACTTGGCCGCACTAGGAAAATTAAATCGCGAGTTATAAGCATTTTTAATTTTTCGACCCTCACCATGGGGGATCTCCTGTCACCAAAAGTAATACTGCTTCATAATAAATTACCAAACAAAATTTGGCCGCGCTATGAAAATTAGATCGCGAGTTATAAGCATTTTAAATTTTTTGACCCACACCGTGGGGGGTCTCCTGTTACTAAAAATTAACACTTTCTCATAATAAATTAGCAAACAAATTTTGGCCGCACCACGAAAATTAGATCGCGAGTTATAAGCATTTTAAATTTTTCGACCCTCACCGTGGGGGGGGGGGGTCTCCTGTCACCAAAAATTAACACTGTCTCATAATAAATTACCAAACAAAATTTGGCCGCACTACGAAAATTAAATCGCGAGTTATAAGCATTTTAAAATTTTCGACCCTCACCGTGGGGGGTCTCCTGTCACCAAAAATTAACACTGTCTCATAATAAATTACCAAACAAAATTTGGCCGTGCTACGAAAATGAGATCGCGAGTTATAAGCATTTTAAATTTTTCGACCCTCAAAGTGAGGGGGTTTCTTGTCACCATAAATTAACACTGTCTCATAATAAATTACCAAGCAAAATCTGGCCGCGCTACGAAAATTAGATCGCGTGTTATAATCATTTTAACTTTTTCAATTCTCACCGTGATGGGGGGTCTCCTGTCACCAAAAATTAACACTGTTTCATAATAAATCACCAAACAAAATTGGGCCACGCTACGAAAATTAGTTCGCGAGTTATAAGCATTTTAAATTTTTCGACCCTCAACGTGGGGGGGTCACCTGTCACCAAAAGTAACACCGTCTCATAATAAATTACCAAACAAAATTTAGCCGCGCTACGAAAACTAGATCGCGAGTTATAAGCACTTTAAATTTTTCGACCGTCATTATGGGGGATCTCCTGTCACCAAAAATTAACACTGTCTCATAATAAATTATCAAACAAAATTTTGCCGCGCTACGAAAATTAGATCGCGAGTTATAATCATTTTAACTTTTTCGGCCCTCACCGTGGGTGGTCTCCTGTCACCAAAAATTAACACTGTCTCATAATAAATTGCCAAACAAAATTTGGCCGCGCTACGAAAATTAGATCGCGAGTTATAAGCATTTTAAATTTTTCGATCCTCACTATTGCGCGGGTTTCCAATCACCAAAAGCTACATTATCCTACCTTATTTTATCTTAAGACGATTCTTTTCTATATACATTCTATTAGGAATTTTTATTATTGAAACTATAGATTTATAGTAACTGAAATAAGAAATATAAGTTTGAGACTTGATATCCTCTAAATATCTGAAAAATACCGCGTCAATGTTTGCCGAAGTCTACCGAAGGATACCATGCCGAAGTCTGTCGAGCTGAAACGACGTTAGCCGAGTGTTAGGTTTTTTCGTTACGGATGTGTTAGGATTTTTCGCGTTACGGAAATTTTGGATTCGGTCGCCGCGCTCAAAGCCCGTGATAAAAGCTATGCAATAGCTTAAAATACAGTTATCTTACTCAAATTTTATGTGTAACTCCGGTTGCAGTTACATAAAAAAATTCTAGAAATCCCAGTTTCCTAGAAAAATCTTTGTAACCTTACGGATGTTTTAATTTTCATTGTAAATCTGTATCTATTTCATTACTTTTTGTTGTCGCTGTTATATAAAATGTTCTTGGAATCTCAGTTCCCTAGGAAAAATTTAGTAACTTTACAGATTTTTTTACTTACCCATCATACGTAGTATAGGGTGAGTCTTGCAATCGTTTTGAAAATCGAAAAAATTTTTTTTGACAGATTTACACGTTTCGGACACTGGAGATTCCGAAAAACTTATTTTTAGAAAAAAAATTCTGCCGTCCGTCCGTCTGTGTGTCTGTCTGTCTGTCTGTCTGTCTGTAACCGCTCTATCTACCGAACAAATTGAGATAGAGACTTGAAATTTTGTATGTGCTTAGTATGTAAGAATAGGACGAAGCCTATTTAATATCAGTAACCTCGATTTCCGGAACTATTTTTTTCGGACTCTCGAAAAATTCGTTCTGATGAAAGTTATATAAAAGTTTTCGAATTTTTTTATTTTAAGGAGTGGAAAAAAAAGGCAATAAATTAACACAAATTTTGCATAAAAAACGAAGTCAATCGGATTATTAGTTGTCGAGATATTTCTAATCCTGTTTCCCACATTCTTTGATTTTTAATGACTCTGTATTTCATTAAAATTTCAATTCAAAGATATCATTTAATTGGAAATGAGACACTTAATTCGATGCAAGAAACCGTTAGTGAATATGATAATTTTTTAGATTTATAAGGATGTTTCTTTTATGCAATTCAGTGCTACTTGAATAGTTTGGCGTTTCATACAATTTATCGAACTTGGTTCATCAGAAATTCATTAATAGAGCATGATGATGTGTTAAAAATACTTAAATACACGTTTATATATTTTGTTTTGGAATTGTAATGCATTTTATAAATTGTTTACATATGTTATGTTTTCATACATTATGTTATACATATCCATGATGGGTAAGTATTACGGTGGCCTCCAACGACTAGTTTACAGTGTAATGTACTGAAGAATTCAATTGTTCGAAAGTTTATTTTATTAATATTTTACTCAACTCAAAATTAAACACTCATCTCTTGTTTTAAACAGTTTATTCTCATGAGTAAACTCAACTCAGGTTCTTTCGAACATTAATAATTTCACAAAACACAACTCCAATAAAAACCGTAACATTTTTTCACATAACTCATTAAAAAACATTCTAATCAAACTCAAAACAAAAAGAATATTGTTTCACACAGCTTAGGTAAAAGCTGAAGAAATAAAACAGATAATGTATTTATCACAAAAAATCGTTTGCACAGAAAACTTTTTACATTTTGAAATAATTAGGTATATCTTGGTTGCTAGGTGACAAAGTCAGTAGAAAATTAAATAGCCTTTTATCAAACATGTACTAGACAAGCTAGTGGTCACATCGCATTTTGAAAGTGCGTGCACTTCATTAGGGGTCATTTTATTCATTTTTAAAAATTTAGAGCAAATATTTGCTCATTGACAGTGCATACACTGAAAAAAAATCTGTAATTCTACCGATGTAAAGTTTCAAAAATCTGTAGGCTTACTAAAATTTGATCTTTACACTTAAGAAAAAAAAAGGATATACTAACTAGTTTTTGTAAAGCTACAGAAATCTGTAGTTTTATAAAAGAATATACTAAAAATGCAGTAATGTTACAAAAAATTAATCTGTAACCCGGGTTGAGTTGCATAAAATCTTTTAGATTTCCTCTTGTTTAAAAATTTAGAGCAAATATTTGCTCATTGATAGTGCATACACTGAAAAAAAATCTGTAATTCTACCGATGTAAAGTTTCAAAAACCTGTAGGCTTACTAAAATTTGATCTTTACACTTAAGAAAAAAAAAGGATATACTAACTAGTTTTTGTAAAGCTACAGAAATCTGTAATTTTATAAAAGAATATACTAAAAATGCAGTAATGTTACAAAAAATTAATCTGTAACCCGGGTTGAGTTGCATAAAATCTTTTAGATTTCCTCTTGTTTAAAAATTTAGAGCAAATATTTGCTCATTGATAGTGCATACACTGAAAAAAATCTGTAATTCTACCGTTGTAAAGTGTCAAAAACCTGTAGGCTTACTAAAATTTGATCTTTACACTTAAGAAAAAAAAAAAGGATATACTAACTAGTTTTTGTAAAGCTACAGAAATCCGTAGTTTTATAAAAGAATATACTAAAAATGCAGTAATGTTACAAAAAATTAATCTGTAACCCGGGTTGAGTTGCATAAAATCTTTTAGATTTCCTCTTGTTTTAAATTAAAAAAAAATAATGAAATTTAAAATTAAGTACAAAAAATTTAGAAATTGAAAAACATTTCTCTTCTTAGTGTTTGATCTTCATACAAAGATTCCAGAGCATTTTTTTGTTTTGATTTGTTTTGTCTATATATTTAAAAATGACCGAGTTATAACATTTTGAATTTCTAAAGTGAGTGATATTTTGAAAAATCTATTTGCCTGTGACAATACTCGGATATATCAATCGATTTCGATCTGAGTAAGCATGGGCACTGGACTTACTAGGATCTCGTTTAAGTTCATTGGTTTATTTCATCCATCCTGTTGTTTTATAATGGCAGGCACTTTGTTATATCGCCGAATTTGGCAATCGAATATATATCGCTTTAAATAAAACCAGATTGTATAAAGTTGATTAATTTTTCGAAATTCCCCTTCATATTCAGCATTGATAAAATAAATTATTGAATCTTCTATTATCGTGTTTTACTAATTTGAGCTCCGTAAGGTTGAATAATGTAACGTGATTTTTTATTTATTTATTTGTTTTAAGTAAGGACTGGCCGGAAGGACTTTTTTAATATTGATTTTAAAATAAGTGCAGCTTTAGAAAAATTTCAGGAAAATTATATACCATTTCATAATATGCAGAGATGCCTGCATCACAAAAGAGAACAAGCATATGAAATAAAGAAAAGTTGCAATAAAATGGCAGAAAAAATTACAAAAACTTGTCAATTATAAACATCATAAAATTGTTAATGTGTCAATTTTAATCACAAAATAGCAAAAAAAAAAAAAAAAGAAAAAGAAAAAGTATGTCGTTTACAACAGTAATTAAAGAACTATTTATTGAATTTAACCACTCTAAAGAATAAATGAACTTAGCCAGCAAGAAAATTTTTCTGTTGGCTTATCTCCATTTTTATCTTTTATTCTTTTTTAACTTTCTTTTTCTACACAAAACAACAAAAAAGTTAAGGACGTAAAAGTTTAAATTCAAAATGCCTCTAATTATAAATCTATCTAGCACAAAAAGCACCTGTCAAAAGAGTATGTTCTTTAAGAAACAAAACAAAATGTGTAGCACAATGTACTTTAATGCATTTAACTGCATCGAATAGTGATAAAGATTAGTGATAATGCTATTCCCCAAAGTCATGTTTTCCTTAAACAAAGCGAAATCAATAATATCTGTTTTCTTTTTTCAAGAAATGACTTTTTACTCTAGACTTTTTACTCAAGGCGGAGAGACTTGTTGATGGAAAGAATTTTTGATCGTTTTGCTATTTAGCATATTTAACAGAAATTTTTGCAAATTATACGTTATTGTACAAAATCAAAAATTCAAAAATTGATTATCTCGATCCATTTCATAATTTGGAGAATTGCCTAGATCACCGAATAGAACAAGCATGTGAAATAAGGGAAAGATACAATAAATGTTAGAACAATCCACAAAGATTTAACTATTTATGTATTTGGAACATAATATTCCGTTCACTAAGCTGAGATTTCTCTGCAATATAAGCAATATTTAAGGTAATATTGATAGATTTTATCTATAGATTTAGTGAATATTCAATAAATTGAAGATTTATTAATACCCTCAAGAAATACATTCGTATTTGTAATTAAGTTTCCTTTTATACATAATGAATCATATTTTCTGAGCATTTAACACAAATTAAGAGAAAACAACACTGCAATTTTACCCTTTTACAAGACACTCAGAGGATTAAAAAATTGCCAACGTGTCTATTTTATTACAAAAACAGCAAAGAATAGGAGAATATGTCTTTTACAACAATAATTAAAAAAGTATTTATGGAATTTATCCACTCCAAAGAATGAATAAATTCAGCCAGTAAGAACTATTGTTGTTGGCTTATCTTCATTTTTATTTCTTTTATTCACTTTTAACTTTCTTTTTTATACAAAACAATGAAAAAATTAAGGGCGTAAAAGTTTAAATTAAAAATGCCTCTAGTTATAAATCTGTAAAGCACAAAAAGTATCTATCAAAAGAGTATGTTCTTTAACCCTTTAACGTTCATTGGTTTCGCTACGAAACCACAAAATTTTAATTCTGATACGCAACACTGACACCGGTATTTTTATCTAAAAATATCCCTTTTATTTTGTATGCGAAAAATCACGTTTTCTTATTTAGAAATATATTTGTTTTTAATTTCCGGTGTCATTCATTTATTTCGACATCTTAGCAATGAAAATGCTATGATCGTTAAAGGGTTAAGAAACAAAACAAAATGTGTAGTAAAAAATACTTCAATGCATTTGATTATATCGAATAGTGATGAAGATTAGCGATAATGCTACTCCCCAAAGTCATATTTTCCTCGCACTAAGCGAAATCAATAATATCGGTTTTCTAAAGTTTCTATAGGTTTTTCAAGAAATGATTTTTTATTCTAGATCGTAATATATAAGCGAAGAGACTTGTTGACGGAAGTAATTTTTGATCGTTTTGCTATTTAGCATATTTAATAGAAATTTTTGCAAATTATACAGTATTGTACTAAATCAAATATTCAAAAATTGATTATATCCATCCATTTCATAATTTGGAGAATTGTCTAAATCACCAAATTGTCTAAAACAAGCATGTGAAATAAGGAAATAGTAGTTAATTGTAATAATTGTTAGAATAATTGTTAGAAAACACTGTACAAGTGTAAAATTTAACTCTTTATGTGTTTGGAACGCAATATTCCGTTCACTAAGCTGAGATTTCACTGCAATATAAGCAATATTTAAGATAATATAATCTTATAGACTTAATGAATTTGTAATACATTTTAGAATCATTAATACCCTCAAGGATAACATCTGTAATTAAGTTACTTTTTATACATAAATGTTGAATGAATCATATTTTCTGAGCATTTCACCCAAATGCAGAGGAAACAACAATGAAATTTTACCCATTTACAAGACACTCAGAGGATTAAAAAATTGTCTAATGTGTCTATTTCGTTCCTAAAACAGCAAAGAAAAGGAGAATATGTCTTTTACAACAATAATTAAGAAACTATTTATTGAATTTATTCACTCCAAAGAATAAATAAATTCAGCCAGTAAGAATTTTTTTGTTGGCTTATCTACAATTTTATTTCTTTTATTATCTTTTAACTTTCTTTTTCTATACAAAACATTGAAAAAATTAAAGACGTAAAAGTTTAAATTAAAAATGCACCCAGCACAAAAAGTAACTGTCAAAAGAGTATGTTCTTTAAGAAACAAAACAAAATGTGTAGTACAATGTACTTCAATGCGTTTGATTATATCGAAAAGTGATAAAGATTAGTGATAATGCTATTCCCGAAAGCCATATTCTCCTTGCACTAAGCGAAATCAATATATCGGTTTTCTTTTTTCAAGATATGACTTTTTACTCTAGATCATAATATATAAATGAAGAAACTTGTTGATGTAAGTAACTTTTCATCGTTTTGCAATTTAACATATTTAATCAACATTTTTGCAAATTATTTATTATTATATAAAAAGAAATATTCAGAAATTGATTATTTTTATCCATTTCAAAATTCGGAGAATTGCCTTGATTACTAAAAAGAACAAGCATGTGAAATAAGGAAATGGTGGGATAAATGGTAGAAAAAACTACACAATTGTAATATTTAACTTTTTAAGTGTTTGGAACGAATATTCCGTTTACTAAACTCTAGGTTTCACTGCAATATAAGCAATATTTAAGATAATATAATTCTATAGATTTTACTCTCAAGGATTACATTCATGTTTGTAAATGATTCTTTTTTTATACATAACATTGAATTAATCATATTTTCTGAACATTTAACCCAAATACAGGGAAAACAACATTGCAATTTTACTAAATTACAAGACACTCAGAGTATTAAAAAATTTTCTAATGTGTCTATTTATTGCTAAAACAGCAAAGAAAGGGAGAATATGTCTTTTACAACAATAATTAAAATACTCTTATTGAATTTACCCACGTCAAAGAATAAAAAAATTTAGCCAGTAAGAAAAATTTTTTATTGGCTTATCTCCATTTTTATTTTTTATATTCTCTTTTAACTTTCTTTTTCTATACAAAACAATGAACAAATTGAGGATGTAAAAGTTTAAATTAAAAAGGCCTCTAATTATAAATCCATCCAGCACAAAAAGTGTCTGTCAAAAGATCATGTTCTTTATAAAAGAAAAATAAAATGTGCAATACAATGTACTTCAATGCGTTTCACTATATCGAATAATGATAAAGATTAGCGATAATGCTATTCCCCAAAGTCATATTTTCCTTGCACTAAGCGAAATCAATATATCGGTTTTCTTTTTTCAAGAAATGAGTTTTTACTCTAGATAATAATATATAGGCGAAGAAACTTGTTGATATAAGTAGCTTTTGATCGTTTTGCAATTTAACATATGTAATCAAAATGTTATAGATATAAAAGTAATTAAATCTTATTTTTTTAATTTAAAGTTAGTAATATCACACAATATTTATTAAGCATAAATATAATGTTAAAAAATAATTCTCAAAATTTTTTGAACGTAAACTTTTGTATTTTAAAGAGATTAAATTTTTATTACTATTTAATATATTTACATTAAATCAACTTTGAATCTGTTTGTCAGATTTTTCTGGATTCAGATTTTTAAAAAAATAAATTACATAATATCAGAAAGACATGGATTGCCTAATCAACATAAAATGAGTTAAAATTGTGTAAGTGAAAAACACTTTATTTTCTACAAAAATCAAACATTAAAAAATATATCAGTTGTAACAGCAGTATAAAAGAAGTGAAAACCAATAATGTTTCAAATAGAACTTCTTTGGTTTTTAAATGACAAACTGCAAATGCTTTTCATGTACTGATTGATATTATGAAAATTAAAGTGTACATTTTTCTATTTCAATTAGTTTTCCTTTTTTTCTGTCCATCAAACTTATATGAATCATTAGTATCGAAGTTAATGGGAGTCTTCATGGAAAATATTTATAAACATATTCTTCGTTTTGGTTTATTGTTTTATTGATAAAATCCATTGGTGAATCTAGTCTACTTTTAATGGTATTATATTATATATATATATATATATATATATATATATATATATATATATGTAATAATTTTATTTTTTATCATTACCATTACCATTTTTTTTGTTATCTCTTAGCTTCAATTCTAAATTTGTGGAACATATTTCAATCTTAGTTTCGTAACTTGTAACAGCTAAAATTCTTTTTCTTACTTTAGTTATTAATAAATTATTGCTTGCTTCTCAAAAAGGCGGGAAGTATTTCGTAAGCTTTTTACTTTCTGGCATATTCCTGCGTTTTTAATTTAATTTTTTATTTTAACATCGCGTGACAGGTGTTACTACGCGTTGCTAAAGGGCTTTGTCTTCCGAGGAAAAAATATAGTTCTTGCCAAGGACCGCCTATTACGACCAATTAGAATTGATCATTTTGTCCGTTTGAGGCTCGAGTCCATCCTGATTGGATTTTTAAAATGATTGACGCGGAGTAGGAGGGCGCTAGTTTTGTCGTGAAAATGATTTTTTCATTTGGCTTTTCAGGAGAATAGAATGCATCTTTTCTTTAAACTACCAAGCCGCGCGTTTCATTGCTCCGCTGAATTAGAATATTTGATGATGTGGACGAGATAATGAAATTTGTAGTGTCGATATGGACTAAGGTGATTGCGGGGAAGAGTTTATCTATTTATAAGCTCATCAATAAAGAACTTGAAGACTGATGTTGTCTGTTTTTATAATGGGGAAATACCCCAATGAAAGTCTTCTATTGCTTGCCAACTGTCGGAGCGACTACTCTGCCCGTGCTGCTAAGAATACGTAGAATTTATGCAACATAGTTATTTTAGTCGAGTTCAGCTTATATTTATTACACATATATATATATATATATATCTACTACATTGTCTTCATAAAGTTCAAATTTCTTATCGCTCAAATTTTCATTTTACAAGCAAGGATGATTAGATAATAAATGATATCACTGATTTGCAACCGTAATGATAATGATACGATGAAAAATAATGAATTAGGTACACATAACACTCATTTTAATCCGTTAATACTAAATGTACTATCAATAATTATTTGTTCGGTATCAAAGAAATTATTTCACTTAGAGCGAGGAATTACCTTATCTATAATCTATCTATATATATATTCAGTTAACGTATGAGGCACAAAAATCACAATTATTTGTTAGTTGATTAATGGCAACATCCACATAAAACACATCTTATGGGTTACTATGCAAAAGTCATTTGGTGACATTTATGCTGTGGTAAATTTTATTTATTTATGTTTTGTTTGTCCGCTGCAATTATGAAGTTTCAAAATATCATTATTTAAATTTTTTTTCTGTTCTTTTTATTTAAAAAAATAAATAAAAGACATGAATTTTGAACTTTTCAGTTTTAAATTAAAGTTTGTATTATAAAGGAAATGAGGGAAAGGGTTATATTATTATATTTTAAATAATTAATAAAATACGACAAAAAAGCCACGTTCACAATATTTGGACATTTATTATCTGCTCCGGGCTAGCATAAAATACTGAGTTCGTGATTTATCAGCACAGATGTCATATATGCACCACATTGGCGCGTTATTTTTCTGACACCAATTTGGCGAAAATTCCGTTTTCAAACACCAGTTGCATACATATTTTTAAACTAATTCCTATTATTTTAAAAAGGAAATAATAATTTAAAAAGATATATTATTATACTAGCAAAAGCCATGCTTTGTTTGGATTCGCGAAGCATTATTTTATAAAACAGATATTTGAAAGTGAAAATATTTTTTAATATTATTTTTGCACCTTTATTAAACAAAAACTTTATTTTATGTTTTGGCGCATTTTACTTTTTTATTTATGATGTAAGATTGGCATAATAAAATATTTTCGAAGCAAACTTTTACAAAATATTTGTAAATTTTGAACTAAAAGCTCTCTTAAAGATGTTTTTACAATTTCCAGTAACCACTGGTGTTTTTTAAAGTTGTTTGAAATATGCATGTTTCCAATCTTTGTAATTAACATCCGATAATCTTTCATAGCTATTTTAGAATAATATATTTGAAGAGAGCTTGAAGAAAGTTACTTCTTCAAAATCCTATTTCCTGGAAAAACATTTGAAATCTGCTTTCGTTGATACTATGAATTTTTAACTGTCAAACATTTTATTCTAACTTCTTCGTTTTTATAAATGTTAGCGTATGAGAATTTTTGATATTGTAGAATTTTTCGTAAGGAAAATTTCTATTGAATGCTTAATTTTGAAGGATTTTCACTCTCGACAACGTTACGTATGTTTTTACGCCAACTGGTGTCTATATATCCTCAATATCTACAACTGCTTCGTCTAATGTTAAACCTTGGGATTTATGAATTATAACAGCAAAAGCTAACTGCAGAAGAAATTCTTTCCTTGAGCAATTTATGCTTCCATTTTTCCAGAATTTAATTATTGGGAAAATCGGCACGCACCAATTCTTATAAGTTAAATTACTGCAGTATTCAAATTTATCCATCATTATTCACGATATCTGGTCTGGTGGCTTGCGATTTTCTTTAATACGTGCAACAAAGTCTAAAATACCGTTCACTAAACCTTTTTAGGCCCACAAATAAGAACGTAACATTACTTTAAATCCAAATGATAAAGTAAGAAATGGTTAAAGTCTATTTGTCGTTTCTGAATCGGCCAACTTTGCTTTAGTATATTTATAAAGAGCTTGAATGGAGGCAACATCTTCACGCAGTTCTTTTAATTTTTCATTTATATATTTGTTTATATTTTTGTTTGCAATTCTTTTGTTGCCACTTTACAAAAAAAAATCCATAATACAATTCTTTTAAAATGTTTAAGTGTCATCAGAGCTGCTAGAGCGTACCAACTTAATGCTGGAATCTGTCGTAAGCAAAAGGCGGGGTCAAGGCATATGCCATCTAGCGGCAGGGGTGCATAACTAGAGGATGACGTGGGTTTGACGTCATATATGCGCAGATGTTTATTATCTCCATATCTTTTGCGCATATTTTCTGAATTTTCTCTCAGTCATGACAAATTAATCAAGTCTACGAGGTTTATTGCAAAACATTTTTGTTATAGTTTGTTTCGATAAAGTCATGTACATTTAAAAAAATAGTCACAATATCATTTTAATTTTATTTTGGGAGAAAAAGTACTAATTAGTACTCATAAGTACCATATCATGCTATGAAAAATATTGACTTTTACCCTAAAATTAAAATAATAATGAGACTTTTTAAATACACATATTTTTAATTAAAAAGATCTGTGTTTTTAAAAAAAGTCCCATTGTCATTTTAATTTTAGGGTAAAAGTCAATATTTTTCGTAGCATTATATGGTACTTATGACTACTAAGTTAGTACTTTTTCTCCCAAAATTAAAATGATATTGTGACTATTGTTTTAAATGTACATGACTTTACCGAAACAAACTATAGCAAAAATATTTTGCAATAAACATCGTAGACTTGATTAATCTGTCATGATTGAGAGAATAGCTTGAAATTTATGAATGAATTTTTAATATGAACTCTCAAAATGGCTTTGTCTGTTAAAAAAAAAAAAAAAAAAAAAAAAAAAAAAAAAAAAAAAAAAAAAGAGTCTAAGCAACGATTTTAGGAAAATTATTGTCTAGAACGTTAAATATTTAAACAAATAAATTAACAATATTTCTTTGTTAACAAAACAACATTTAATACATACATTTAAAATTAAAGTTATTCCGAATATACGTATAATAAAATAGGTTTTTAAATTAAAATGATTAATTTAAATTAAAAGAATGAAAAGTTTGCAAGTTAAATAATAAAAGTCGATACGACCAAGAAAACATTGGATTTTTATCGTCTGAAATTGGTAAATAAAAAATGCAGCTTGTTGTAAATAAAAGTTGAATATTTTATTTAGTATTAAATTCTATACATTTCTAAATATTGATAAATATTATATTATCATATGAAATACTACGGTGTATATCATTTTGTATAATTTAGCTCGTCAAAAAATTACTAAAATGTGACACTATTTCAAAATTCTGCATTTATGTAATAAGTACTTACAAAATTTAATAAGTCATCTTTCATTACATTAAAAGCGTAATTAAAATCGAACATATTTTAATCAGCGATATTTGTATCGCATAGTTAAATGATATTTCATCTTAGTATATTTTATGTTAATATTTAGTCGTACTACACTTATTTATTCTATATTTATTTACAATATTTCAAACCTAAAACTTATTCTACGAAATATTTTGAAGTAACATTTTATAGAAACAAAAAAGTTTTGTTGCCATTCACACAAAAGAAACTGCCATAATCCTCTACTTAATAATCCTCTAGTTATGCACCCCTGCCGCTAGATGGCATATGCCTTGACCCCGCCTTTAATCTTGCGGACAGCTCTTCCATAGGAGTTGGAACGCTTGAAATATATGCAGTTTTGAGTGTCATCTGTGCAAACGATTTTGCGGAATAATGAAAAAATGTTTTATTTATTAAATTAATCATGATTCTATCTATAATTACTTACCCCATGATTTATATTTTTTTCTGAAAATATACGCGTTTCATTTTTTATTTATTTGCTAAAATGCGTCCGTATTGGAAATGCATGTAAAATAAATTAATTAAAATAATAATTTTTTTTTAACGTTTTACTGTAAAAAAATTATATTGTGCAAATCTACAGATCATAATTTATTTTTGTGTTTAATTTGAAGTTAAAATATTGGATAGTCTTTTTGTAAAGCGTACGACAAAATGTAATTTGAGTGGACTAGTAGAGGATTCGCTTCGCTCATCCTAATAACAATTATTATAGAATAAAACAATTTATATCATTTTAAAAAAGAAAAAAAGCATATACGCAGATTATTAATAAAAAAAATAACAATAGCCGGGTAACCATGTGAGGCACACATATTTGCCATTTTGTTGCAATCGCGCCAATGTGGTGCGTATATGACATCTGTGTCTATTTCTCTAGCAGAATCTTCTAATTTGGCAAAAGATTGAGAAATTAAAGTAAATTATGAATAAAAGTAATATGATTTAACCCATTAGTGCCTGAATTATTTTCTTCGTTAAAATTCAAATTTTGCATTTTCCCACCACTTTTAAAGCAAGAATAACTTTTATCTTAATTTATCGAGGACTTTGTCTCGAGAAAGAAAGAATTTATTATCCTCCTTTTTACTGGTGTGAAATGCGTTTACTTGAATTTTTTAAAACTGTCCCAAAAATGGGACGCTAGGCACTAATGGGTTGATGCTTAGTATACATGCAAGGGAGACCAAATTGGTCGCCAAGCGCGGCTAATAATAAGGAAAGGCGTTTGTGTGTGAAAGTGCGTCAACAATTTTCTGAAAAGACCGCTGCACATAAAACTATAAAATGTAAGGAGGCATCTCTATAAATGTAGTTTTGCACCTGGGAACACGTTTTTGGATATTTTGAATATATCTCTTCTGATTTAATTTTTATGCGATTTTTAGCTTTTTTTTTATTTTAAGTATCGAGGTGATTTTTTCACATTAGTGAAAAAATATGGTTTAAATTTTTTAACTCAATATAGTAAATTTTGTGCTCAATATGGTATAATAAGTAAATATAATAAATATAGTAAAGTATATTCCGAATTCGTGAAGCGATTTTTTCCGAATTTTGATTTTTAGAGTATTTTTGCATTCTGCGATTATTTTTTGACATTGGTAAAAATATTTTTGATTCAAACTTTTTGCGCAATATACCCAATCTGTTCTGTGAAGAGTTTTGAATTACAGCGATTATTAATGCAATTTTCGCGTTCAGCGTCGATTTTTTCTCACCCATGAAATATTTCCTATTACAATGTTTTACTCACTGTATTCTAGTATATTTTGATCCTTGCAATTTCGTAATCTTTTACAATTTTTATGCATTTTTGAAAGCGATTTGTAGCGTTTTTTCGAGTTCTTCGGCAATGTGTTGACATTCTTAAATGAAATTCGGTTTTAAACTTTTAGCCTTATACAGTATCTTTTGCCATATGCAGTTTGAATTTTAGCGGCAACTTTTAGCGACTTTTTAAAGAGATTTTTTGCGTACCGCGTCAATTTCTTATCATCCCCATAAGATTTCCCCTTGCAATGTCTTAACTTTTGTAGTCATCAACAGGTAAGCATTTTTCCTACAATATACACGCAATAAGCTGAAAATGTTTCGAATACAGAAACCTTTACAAACTGCTATCAAAATAAATCGACGATCAGAAGAAAGTTATTTTGGGTGGCCATTCTACACATTGTTTCACAGGATATTAAATCCCTGAGCCTGAACACCTCCATTTAGTTTTCGACCATGCCTTATGAAGTAAATGTGATTTATATACTTCCCTAATAGCATGCATGGTCACAGTGATGTCACAGTGAGTCACTTTGGTCACATCACATATGTGACCAAAATACCACCTCTCAGTGACGTCACATTGTGACTGAGATGTGACTTTCTTAAAAATCTTTAGAAATTCATAAATATCCTTCAAAATATCTTATTTACTTTAAAAAACATGTTTCTGGCAATTTAAATATCGTCGCTTTTGCCACAGTTTCGACACAATGTTAATGTCAAATTAGTCACAAATGACACATTTTTCACAAATTTGTCACATTGTGACCACTTTGTGAAACGTCACAAAAGAGCTCTAAAACGGCCATAACGACTTCACATTTTAGTCACTGTGACTTCACATCGACGTCACGTGACGTCACATCTATAATCGATGGTCACAAATTCACAATGTGAATTCACAACGACGTTGCAGTGACGTCACCATGCTTTACGGGTTATTATCCGTCTATCTTAAATTTTCCTTACATACCTTGTGTCCGACAGTATAATTATTTTTTTTAATTCTAAATTAAAACCTTGTGACTTTTCAAATATTACTTTTTTAAATGAAATTCCGAGTCTGGATGGGAAGCACTACAAACAGACAATTGTAACTCATAGTAATTGTGACTCATTTTCATTGTAACTCATAGATCAATGAATCAAGTTCCTTCTTAAATAAATTTTTTCGTCGAAATTCGACGGATCCTACCTTGTTAAAATAATAGCCAACAGTTGAATATATCTTAAATTCCGTAATTAGCATTACTCTAAAAAAACGTTTTTATATTCTATTTTCGGTTAAACTGCATATTTTTTGCTTATAAAACTATTACAAGATTCCATTACATATACACAGACTAAAAGAAATAAACTTACATTGCTCAAATTAACCCTGAAATGAATATGCAATAGTGCATTGACATAAAAATAAAACAAGCTTTTTTCTATCTTTTATTTACACAGGTTTTTGAAAAGATATTTCTAAAGTTAAATATTTATAAATATATTTTAACAATAAGATTTAAAAACCAGATTAGTTTTTTTTTAATTTTCAGACAATACTTTTACTGATATATTACTAATGTTCCTCTTACATTTTCAAAGAATTTCATTATTATATTTTTCTATTTTTCTAAAACTACTTCTGAAGTAAAAACTTTTGTGCTTTTTTGTAACGTAAACTTGTAAAATTGCATTTATTTTTCTTGCTTTCTTTCTTATATTCCAGATGATATAAGTAAAGTGCATCGTGCATTATCATTGTTTCTTAAAAGCATGTATTTTTTCTGATGTTAAAATTTTTAGAATCAACAGGAATAGAAATCAGTACAGTGTTGCCATATGGGCTACTATTTTTTAATTCAGATTCTTGATTAGCACCACTTTTTTGAAATGGTAAAATACACTTTATTTAATGACATATTAATTTAGTCGAAAACAAATGGAAAATTACCGTTTCAAATAAGTGGTTCGAATCAAGAAATCTGAATTATAAAAAAGTAGCCCACTGGCAACACTGAATCAGTATATCACTGAAATGTACCTGACGTCTTTATCTGTAAGTTAAATTCTTACTATTACAAATCTGGAAGCATTTAACTTTTAGGAAAACTTGAAAATTTTGAAAGTATATTTTGATATTATTACCTATTTTTAATCTACGAAAAGAATCATTAGTTTATTCTTATACTTTACTAATTATGCATGTGTGTTGTTTGTAGTATGATGTATAAGAAGTCTTTAAGAACAAAATAATTTAAACCTCCTAATTTTAGTTCGCTGATCTTATTCAATTACCCCGTTTTTCCTTTTATCCTGAATGAAAATTTCGTATATGTTTAAAGTATTTGTAAAGTACTTGATTTAAAAAAAAATTATAATGTTAAATCTTTCAAAAAAATAAACTTACAACAAATAAAACAAACAAATAAAATATAGCTATGTTAAATGAATTCGACTAAAAAAAACATTTCATTAAACCAATTAATTTTATCCCAAATTTTTATTTTATTGTACATAGTATTTGCTTGTGAATTCATTAAAACATATCTTTTATCGAATAACGCTTCCTTAGTGTTATTATAAAGTTTTGAAAATATACATTTCATTCGCACTGAGATCCTGTTAAAAAAAAATACAAGTTATTTGTTAGGATTTAATATAAATACCGTGAAACTTCCATTTAACGAAATCTCATCGTTGACTTTAAATACTTCGTTATAAAGAAAAATCGTTAAACAGAAATCAACTCAAATTTATAAAATTTGTACAAAAAAATTATAAAATGGAAAATACACACAAAGTGGAAATATTGTAAAAATATACTTTAATTTCAACAGTAACTTTTTATGTAATGTAGACAAATGAGAAAAAAATTAATTAGAATAACCTAAAAAAACCCGATATAAATAGAGTTAAACAAAAACTGAAGCATAGCGCTGCTAATCTACAAATTGCTCACGATTGTGAACTGTATATAAGGATTGATCAGGATTGGTCACTGATTCCTGTTCATGTAAAATAACTTCACAATCAAAGTTTTATTCTTCACACTCTGAATCTTTGATCAGGTACACGGCTCTCAATCGTGAACTAATTGTGGATTAGCAACGCAAGTTCTTATAACAATCTCATGTACACATTTCCACCCAAGGAAAACGTTTCCAGTGCCGATTTTCGAGTGTTTTACCAGTTATTTCTATTGCTACCTTTAAAAAAAATCCTGTGACCATTAGATGCAAACCCTGTAAACCGTTTTTAATTTTGCTATTTTTCCAGCTTTTATGATTCTTAAAGTTTTTAAGGACTTTTTGCCCATCTGGTATTTTTCATACTATGAAGATTAATTTTCTAGTTAATAACTTTCAATGTCAAGATTCAGCTGAAAACTTTTTAAAAAAAGATTTCGTTAACCGGAGATTCAACTATATTTGTTGCAGTTTATTTGTTACTTGTCTTCTCTCTATATACAATTTTTAATAAGCAATTTTTGTTAAAAAAATACAACTTTTACCCGGAGTAGCTATAAAAGTATTGGAAAAAAGATGTTTTCTTCAATATTAAAAGAAAACAACATACAAAATACATTTATTTTCAGACCTACGATTTATAATAAAGAAACTAGTTAAAAACGTTAAACTAGATCAAACACAAATAAAGATTAGTATTAGTATTACACACGAAAGTCATCTCTTCTGCTTTTAGTGAAATCGATATATCGGTTTTTTTTGCAGGTGCTCTTCGCTAAAATTGACTTTTTACATTGGATCTAAGAAGATGAAAAAACTTGTTGATGAAAGTGACCTTTTATCGGCTTCTTATTGTGTGTTCAGCCTTAAGTTATAAATTTACAGTTTATTATTATTATTCTCATAAAATGTTTTAAAAGCTTTTATTAAACCAAAATATAAATATATACGTAAATTTATAAAGCAATTTTATAATTTACATTATCAATATATTAATGACAAAAAGATACTTATAAATGTGGAATACGTACCAATGAAACATTTTTTTAAAATAAAATCCTAAGTTACAAAAATTATCACAAAATTTTCAGCAGACGCACTTAAAGTATTTAAAGAAAACTTCATGCACTACAGCTATATAGGTATGTACATTCTTTAGAAATTTCAAGGATTATGGCACTAGTATTTCATATTAGAAATTCTCGCACAATAATTTTTTCTTCAGAATTGAAGTTTTTTGGCGATTAATAACAAAGTTTGTGGTATATATCTGCGATTCAACAAACTATAAAATTTATATTTTAAGAAAATTGTAGTAGAACTGGCCGTAGTAGCGTACACTTCAGAGTTCCATATTAAAATAGCTAGTCTAGTTTTAGATTAAAAATATTTATTTAAATCAAACAGGGGAATGGCTGCGACGGAATTTGTTACTTTTTGCCTATTGTGTACTTCACATAACGGCGAACCATACCTTAAATTTGAAATTTAGCCAAAAGAAATTATAGAAAAGCTATTTAGTTTAGAAAACTTATTTTCCAAAGGAAGCACACATGTAAAAATTTTGTAAATATTGCACCTACCATTTTCATTTTGTGGGTTTTCCAACTGCTGGAACACTGCGTTACTAGAAGTTAAGTGCAGTTAAGCGAACGTTGCAGTGAAATGTGAAATAGAGTCAAAATGTTTGCATCTGAATGAAAAAAAAAAAAAAAAAAAAAAAAAAAAAAAACATTGTTATAACTTTTGATTAACATATACTTACATTTCTCTCTATATATAAGTCTTATATTTAAAAATATTTACAAATTGATTTATCATTTAGCTTCATGCTACTTTTGAAAGCAAATCACACTTTTTTGGAGAAAAAACAAACCAACATTGGAGGTTTTTCGCATAAAAGTGCATTATAGGTCTTAGCTTTCTTGGTACAGAATGTACGTCTGCGCATACATTCAACCGACATGTGTTCGTGTATATTATATGTATACTAAATGTATACATATATATATGGATATAGTAAAATGTATAAAATATCAAAATTTACATAGGAGGACATTTAAGTTTTTCAGGGGAATATCATCCACCCTCATTTGGCTTACCTCTGAATTCAACATTCGCCCACACCCTATCCCCGCAAAGGATAATAGAAAACGTAAACACAGATATTTTCGATGTCATCGTTTTCACATGCGTAATATGAGAAGTACTCAAAGCGCAATATTCCAGTTCATGGAACACCTCATTTTTAACTATAATTCTACATATGCTTTCTGTATGATAAATTTCCAATTATATTGATTAAGTAATTTAAAGTATAACCAACAAAATAGCAATTATCTTTTTCAAGCAATTATACTTTAAATTGAAAAAAATATTCTAACAAATTACAACGATTATTTTGAAAATTTTATTTTCAAAATATAAAATTTTAGACTTATAAATAAATTCTGTATTTAAAACAATAATAATACTAATAAATATAATTTTTATGATGATCAAAACGGGGTATACGTAATAACAGAGTCCTGTATTACGTTCGAGATGGATTAAAAGTTAATATTCCTGTACCAATCAATACAAATTTTAAATGAAATTTTAGTTTTCAATTTTAGTTGCTGCAAATTTTTAAGCTTCTAAACATCACACACACAATTTTTACATCGTCGTATAGAAAAAAAAATACTTTTAAATGCAATTTGTTTGAAAGCTGTATCTCAATTTGTTTTTAAGTTATTATTATTATTATTTTTTTTTTTTTTTTTTTTTTTTTTTGTAGTATTTAATAATTTTTTGTCATCGTGGCAACAGAGATATTTCATTTCTGGACACTAAGCATGGACCAATCAGAAAAAGGATAAAATGAAAAAATAAGTTGCGGAATTCAACCAATAAAAAGATTCAGATATGCTCCAGATTTCCCAATTTTCTACCGAGGACAACTATTTTCCCAAATTGTTAAAAAAGGAAAAATAGACAAAATATCTTGGAAATTTTAAAATAATTCATAATAGCTGAAATATATGGATTGAATGCCGTGTTGCTGCCACCTTTATTTAAAGAGAAATTAAAAAATAATAAGTCTATTTAAAGTAGTTAGGAAATTTATTTAAGTGCTTGAAAACGAATCATGCAGTGTGTTCCATGTGATGTAACACTGAGCCGCAAATGATTAAAAATAATCTACACGTTCACTAATACAATACAATACAAGACAGTTAATTCAAAACTCCTTGCTTACATATTATTAAAAAACATAGTCTAAATGGATATAGTTAAAATATAATTCTGTGGTGCAACATTATGTAAAAATTGATTTTACCACATGAATCTTGGATATTGGAGGGATATCACTTGATAATAAAATGAATAATCAAAAATCAACTTTAAAATATTGTTTTCTATTGTTAGAATTGGGACCCATGAAATTGAGGTCAGATGGACGATTATACACTTAACTGGTTAATATATTTTGAAAAAAAAAGTCTTTGAAATAATGCCTATTTTTTCATGTCTTTTACAAAAATTTTTATTTTTAATCACCGGTTTTTAAAAACAAAAATTTTTGACGATTTTAATCAGAATCAGAAAATTGCTTGGATTAAATAATACCAAATTTACATTAAAAATTTACTGGTAAGAATGATAAATTATGGTTAGAATATCGATGCCCGTATCACAAACGATGAAATATTAAATCGAGTCCGTATGCAATACTGACGAATCAGGGAAGCGGTAAAAAGAGACATGCCTATTCTATTTTTTATTGTAAGATTTATAGAAATTATTATCATAACATTATATGTAGCGCAAATTTAATTTTACCGAAATTTTAATATATTGTTTTCTAATTTATAATCTACAAAATGCACTAAACATAAAAAAGCCTTATAAAATTAAAGAAATATAAATGTAATAATATAATTCCATATTATTGCAAGTTTAATTCATAAATTGCAATAATTTGCTTTGTATTATTACATTTGATGCAAACTTTTATTTAAAAAGCTAGGTCTGGTGACTATTATTATTTTTCTTCGTACTGCAATTTATAAAGTAATTCATTTTAGTTATATTACTCTTGAAATTGTACTGGTTTAATTCTATGACAGAGAATACTTTTCAAAAACTGAAGAGAATCAGATAAAGTAATAGTCTCTGGGACCCATATATCCCAACCCCGTAATCAATAGGTTAAAACACATTCAGTCCAATTTATTATCTTAGAACGTCTATTTGTTCGTTTTTATTAGTTTTCCCCACCTCTGTTGGTATAAAATAAACTATATTTCTACAAATTATTTTTCTTAACTTTTATGATTCGAGAAATAGAAACAATTTTTATTTCAATACCAAGAACATTCTGTTGATTTAAGCTATTTTATATGAGTATCCTGTGTCCCAATTATGTTTCAAAAATAAAATAGACCAAATGTTGATTAAAAAAAAAAAAAAAAATCTGGAATCGGATTTATCTTCTACTTAGCCCTCTATAGTTATCGTTTAGCCCGCCCGTCTGTCCACAAAAGTAACCCAACCGAATTGTTTGAAAATTAAAATATATAATTATTACATAACTTTGTCGAGCCATTTCAAATTTTATGAAAAATTGAATGTATAATTCAGTTACAGGGACAATTAAAATTATTCCGTCACAATTTTAAGATAAGGGAAAAAATAGTTTCAACAGAATTTTAATGGTGTTGCATTCTTTCGAACATAATAAAAAAGTATACATCTGTGAAATATGTCTGTAATATACATTTTGTACAATTTGTAGTGCAAAGAATATTTGTTATTCATTTACAGGTCGACACAAAAATATTTTATTACATAATGGTGTAGGAATAACATTGCTTGGGCGCATTTTCATTGTATTAAATTTTAACATTTTATGAAGTTGATGTACATTACTGAGGTTTGCTACAAGTTACTGTCTGTATAGTAGAAAGCAGATAGCATTTACGTAGACACACAAAAGATTTCGGATACAATTCTCTATCTTAAATAGTGCTTACTATTACACTCTGTAAAACAAGTTGGAAATTGCACGTGAAGCGTAGCAAACGAGGTGCGTTCGTACGATAATGAAGTTTTAAAAATATTACTCTCATATATCAATCTCATAAAATTGCAAATAGTGAATTGCAATTAAAACGTTCATCAAACAATGTTCTCCCTATACCATTATGTAATGGAATACTTTTGTGTGGCCTTGTAAATCAATAACAAATGTTCTTTGCATCACAAATTATGTAAGATGCATATTATAATATGTACTTTATATTGTATATAAATTTTATTAAGTTCGAATGAGTGCAACACCATTAAAATGCATTAGAAACATTTTCCCCATTGACCGTAATGTAACGGAAACTTTTGATTGTCCCTGTAAGTGATCTATGCATACGATTTTCATAAAATTTGAAATAACTCGACAAAATTATGTAATAACTATGTATTTTAAATTTCAAACGATTAAAATGAATTTGAAACTTTTTTCCCCATTGACCGTAATGTAACGGAATACTTTTGATTGCCCCTGTAATTGATCTATGCATCCGACTTTCATAAAATTTGAAATAACTCGACAAAATTATGTAATAACTATGTATTTTAAATTTCAAACGTATAAAATACATTTGAAACATTTTCCCCATTGACCGTAATGTAACGGAAACTTTTGATTGTCCCTGTAAGTGATCTATGCATACGATTTTCATAAAATTTGAAATAACTCGACAAAATTATGTAATAACTATGTATTTTAAATTTCAAACGATTAAAATGCATTTGAAACTTTTTTCCCCATTGACCGTAATGTAACGGAATACTTTTGACTGTCCCTGTAATTGATCTATGCATCCAATTTTCATAAAATTTGAAATGACTCGACAAATTTATGTAATAATTATGTATTTTAAATTTCAAACGATTCGGTTGGGTAGTTTTTGCGTTGTTATATGCGGACAGACAGACGGACAGACGGACAGACAGACGGACGGACTGAGCGACAACAATAGGTGCTACGTATCTACATAATTACGAACGCACCTAAAAATCCTGTTAAATTTACGACAAAAACTGCTGTTGTCAGCAGATTTTGTCGTAAAAATTGCAGTAAAATTAGATGTAATAAAAAATTTTACTTCTAATTTTGCTGAAATTTTTACGGCAAAAATTGCTGGCAAATTTAACAGATTTTTTCACAGTGCACCAAGATCTGAATATTTTTAAAACTCTGTTATAGTATGAACGCATCACATTTGCTACGCTTGACGTGGAAATTCCGACTTGTTATTATTGCAAGAAATATTAGTGGTTATTAATGTAATAAAATCATAAATGAGAGTATTTCAGCAACAAAAAATTATGTAATAAGTAATCTTAAATTAAAAAAAATATATATTCTTTTAGCATTAATGGTTATCTTGTTAGTAGTATTATTTTTCCAATTTTAAATTTGTTTGCATTATTGAAATTTAAAAAAATGGTGTTAATATTATGAAATTTGTTCTTTAATAAATAAAACAAATAAGAAAAACATTAAATAATGATGAAATTAAATAATTTAAATTTCCATAACTTATAAATTACGTGATAGCTAGTGCGATATGTACATGTAACTTGTAGCGCCAAAGAAGATTTAAAATATGAAGTATGAAAATATGAAGCAGAAAAATATTAGTATGTAAATTTTTATTTCGAGTTTTATTTACCATATTTTTGGCAAATTGAAAGACATGGTTTGAAAAAAATAGTGAAATTGTATCAAATTTTAAGGACAATCATTTGACAACAATAAATATCAATATAAAACTTGAAATTAAAAGCCACGAAATCTGCCCACATGACGATAAAGTTCTAATCGAGAACGCTCGGTGTGAAAATTTTTTAAAAAACTATATTATTACTAGAGGACCCGACAGACGTTGTCCTGTCACCGACAGACGTTGTCTTTCCTGGCACCGACACCAGAAAATCAAATAAATGTACTTAAATATGGTAATACGCACGATAAACACTACGCTCTTAATTTATTTTCTTATTACAATTATGTAACCCGAAATTATTTTTCACTATTCAGTATTTTTTGTAATCGGTTCAATTTTTGATAGAAAAGTTTATTTTTCTCCTTTTAGTTAAAAGTTAACGATTTTCTGAAGTCGGTTAATCAAAATTATAATAAAGGAAATATTATTCTAAAGCATACACGTTTGTCAGGAGTGGGGTTCGAACACGCGATCTCTTTCTTCAAGAAGCTGAGCTTAAATCTGGCGCCTTAAACCGCTCGGACATTCAATCCGCACTTTATTCATCGGACTTATTCAACACTTTTAATTAGCGAAAAATCACTAACTATTAGTTTTTGCCTAATTACTAAAAAAGTACTGAATCAATTTCGACGAAATGTGAATCTAAACCATTCTCGAATCCACTGGAACGCACACACAAAATTTCATTAAAATCGGTCCATTCGTTTAGGAGGAGTTCAGTGACATACACACGCACAGAACATTTATATATATAAAGATAAGCATTGAAAATTTCAGGTTTTTGCGCCGAAGACATCGTCAAATTAGGAAAATGTGGATTATCTCACGAGCTACTGGATTTAAGCGAATTTACTTAGTACCATTCGATTCAGAATGAAAAATAGCACTAAAATATGTTATCAGTTGAATAGAAACTACAAAAGCCGATTTTAAAGGAATTTTTTAAAAGTTCGTTATTTTTTTTATCCTCCTTAGGGGGGGGGGGAATTTTCGAAAATCCCTTCTTGGCGGCACTCGATGTTACAAGAAGTATTTTTAACCAATTTTCGAGATTTTTGGTTCGGTATATTTTTTTGTACTGTGATTAATACGAAATCAAAACTTTCTTACATATATATATATAGATAAGCATTGAAAATTTCAGGTTTTTGCGTCGAAGACATCGCCAAATTAGGAAAATGTGAATTATCTCAAGAACTACTGGATTTAAACGAATTTGCTTAGTATCATTCGATTCAGAATGCAAAAATGCACTAAAATACGTTATCAGTTGAAAAATAACTACAAAAGCCGATTTTTAAGGTTTAGGTTTATTTTTGTCGTCCGATTATCTACGCTAGGGATATAGGACCAGGGGGGAGTGCCCTTCGTGTGAGTCTTTCTAAGGGAACCTAACCCGTATTTACGCAAGGTTCGAAGAAAACCACGAAAACTCCGAACGGTTAGGCCGACAGCCGCGACTGGATTTGAACCCAGCACCTGCCGTCTACCAGTTCAGAGGTCCGTACTTCTCGGCCACTGGTGGGGCGCCGATTTTTAAGGATTTTTTTTAAAGTTCGTTCTTTTTTCTACTCATCTTAGGGGTGGAATTTTCGAAAATTTCTTTTTAGCGGCACTCGATGTTATAAGTATTTTTACCCCAATTTTCAAGATTTTTGGGAATTTTTGGGAAAATTTTTTTGTGCTGTGATTAATACGAAATCCAGACTTTCTTTTATATTTATAGCACTTTTAATTAGCGAAAAATCACTAACTATTAGTTTTTGCCTAATTACTGAAAAAGTACTGAATCAATTTCGATGAAATATGAATCTAAACCATTCTCGAATCCACTGGAACGCACACACAAAATTTCATTAAAATCGGTCCAGTCGTTTAGGAAGAGTTCAGTTACATACACACGCACAGAAGATTTTTATATATAAAGATATACACTTTTACATTTCTGACATTTTAACATATCAAATGCACCCTGTTTAGCAAATTTTCTTTAATTTTATTCCGCTATAGTTCAAGGTGAATGTGATATTCAAAAGATATATTGTTTCATACAAACATTTTATGAACATCAAATTCATTCTATGATTAGCTTTATCGTAACATTTAATTTAATATAGTTTTTCCTTGCCATCTGTAAAGCTTAAAAAGTTGCGTTATTTATTCTTATTGATAATTTAAGATTCGCTATCAGTTTTAAATTTTTTAAATTGACTTTAGTTATGCTTATATACGAATTATTTGTTTAATTTATTAGATAGATTAAAATGTTAGCAATGTACATTACTTTTGAAATAGGAAAAAACATTCTTATAGTATTAAACCTTTATCTAATCTGAATAATTTTAAACTTTATTATATTTTTCTCGAATTAAGTGCAGACGTTTGACTTCAAAGAAAAGCAAAATGTATTTCAACAAATTTTATGTATACGATAGAATAAAACAGAAATGCTTCTGGATCTAGCAAAAGTTTAGGAAAATAGAAAATACTATCTTGCTAATTAAACATCATTTTAATTATCCACTGACATGACATTTTCATGAATGAAGCAATAACAACAGAAGTTAATAGGAAATGAATTTCTTCTAAAATCCTTAAAACTTTTCTCTAATTTAAACTCGCTGCTTTCTGCCGAATTTACAAAAGACGTTTAATTTTTAAATGTTTAAAATTGCTTCAATTATCCTTGAACTCGTTGCATTTGTTTGATAAATGAAATTATCAGCAATTTATGTTACCTTTGAAATAAGGTAAACATTCTTGTAACTTTGATATAATTTTAGTGTAGTTCTATTATAACTTTAATATAAATTGAATAATTTTACATGTTATTATGTTTTCCTGGAATTATGTTCAGATTTTTAAAGGGAAAGAGGAAGAATATTTATTTTAACGTAATTTACTTACACCATAAAATATAGAAATATATATCTAAATCTAGTAAAAAGTTAGAAAAATTTCATGCTTCCGTTATCACTAATATGACATTTCCATAAGGATGATGACAGCAGAAGTTTTAACAACAGAAGTTAAAAGGAATTTAATTTCATTTAAAATCTTTAAAGCTTTTCTAAAATTTAAACTATGTACTTTCTGATAAATTCCCTAAACAATTTTTTAAAAATGTTTAAAATTAGCTTCATTTATCCTTAGATAAGAAGAATTTCTTTTTTTAGTTTTTTTTTTCACTTAATAAATAAAATTAGTAACAATAAATGCTAATTTTGGATAGGAATAAATATAATTTTAACTCATATAAATTAAAAAATTTTTGAATTGTACCGGGTGCGTCTTTAATTCGTGCAAACTTTAAAAATCTATAATAAAAAAAAGGAATGCTCGAAAAAAAAATCGGTTTTCGCAAGTATGTTCAGACGCATTTTGGTGGTGGTGTATTTGTGTCGGCCGATTATCTACACTAGGGATATAGGCCCATGGGGGAGGAGTGCCCTTCGTGGGGGTCTTTCTAAGGGAACCTAACCCGTATTTACGCAAGGTTCGAAGAAAACCACGAAAACTCCGAACGGTTAGGCCGACGGCCGCGATTGGGTTCGAACCCAGCACCTTGCCGTCTACCAGTTGAGAGGTCAGAACCTCTCGGCCACTGGTCGGGCCAGACGCATTTTGGATTTTTTTCCATGTACAATAAAAATGATTCCAAAAGTAACCTATAGATGGCGCTCGCACGTCATATCGAAGCTTTTTATACAAATCAAGCTTGCAATAAAACACCTAGCTGGAGATGGACTCGTCATTCAATATCAACAGCATGCTATCGTTACCAGATCGAGCGCTGCTAGTTAAACTTTTCTACAAGAATGGTAAATCCATAAATATAGCATCACGAATTTTTCGCATGTTGATCATCTTTTACTACCTTAAAATAAAATACACACAGTCATGTTATTGTGATTTGTTTCATTATTTTTTTGTGCTTGCCTGATTTGCATAAAATATCCCAACGTAGCGTGTGAGCGTCCTTTATCGGTTATTTTTGGAATCATTTTTTATTATACATGAAAAAAAAAAAAAAAAAAAAAAAAAAAAAAAAAAAAAAAAATCCAAAATCCGTCTGATCATACTCGAGCAAACCGAAATTTTTTCCGAGCATTACTTTTTTTATTATGGACTTTTAAATTTTGCACGAATTTATGACGCACCCTGTATTCTCCTTCATTCAAATTCAGTAGTACAGTATTTTCACGTGAGAAATTAACAAAATCTTATTTAACGTAGAACGTAAAAAAAAATTTAAATGTTTATTGTTTAAAAAAACTGCATAATACGAAAAATAATTGCTTTTAAAATATCAACGATTAGAAGAAGCTTTCATTTATTAGTTCATTTATTCGAAATTATCTTCATTTATCCTTGGATAAGAAGAATTTCTTTTTTTTTTCACTTAATAAATAAAATTAGTAACAATAAATGCTAATTTTGGAATAGAATAAATATAATTTTAACTCATACAAATTGAAAAAAAAAATTGAATTGTACCGGGTGCGTCATAAATTCGTCCAAATTTTAAAAATCTATAATAAAACAAAGGAATGCTGGAAAAAAATTCGGTTTTCGCAATTATGTTCAGACGCATTTTGGATTTTTTTCCATGTATAATTAAAATGATTCCAAAAATAACCGATAGAGGGCAGTCGCGCGTCATATCGAAGCTTTTTATACAAATCAAGCTTGCAATAAAACACCTAGCTGGAGATGGATTCGTCATTCAATATCAACAGCATGCTATCGTTACCAGATCGAGCGCTGCTAGTTAAACTTTTCTACAAGAATGGTAAATCCATAAATAGAGCATCACGAATTTTTCGCATGTTGATCATCTTTTACTACCTTATAATAAATGCACAATGTCATGTTATTGTGATTTTTTTTTGTGCTTGCCTGATTTGCATAAAATATCTCAACATGGCATGTGAGCGTCCTTTATCGATTATTTTTGAAATCATTTTTTATTATACATGAAAAAAATATCCAAAATCTGTCTGATCATACTCGAGCAAACCGAAAAATTTTCCGAGCATTACTTCTTTTATTATGGATTTTTAAATTTTGCACGAATTTATGACACACCCTGTATTCTCCTTTATTCAAATTCAGTAGTAGAGTATTTTCGCGTGAGAAATTAAGAAAATCTTATTTAACGTAGAACGTAAAAAAAAAATAAAGTTAAATGTTTATTGTTTAAAAAAACTGCATAAAACGCAAAATAATCTCTTTTAAAATATCCACGATTAGAAGAAGGTTTCATTTATCTTAAGAAACCTGAGACATGTATAGATATCCGAAATTTAAAGAATAATTTATAAAACAAATTATCTTGCTGGAAATTAAAACCGGAATAAACATGAGAGATTTTTAATGATTATTACTCACTTTTGCGAATATGAAGGGCAGTTATTGATGCAATGTGTACTTTAACCCTTCGGAATCCGGCGTCTCTTACACAAATTTTATTTGGCCAGCACCACTTTTTTAAAAGAAGTTTCCTTCAAGTACACAATTTCAAAAATGCTCTGATTAAATAAGGCAAATTTTATTTTCCTTTATTACTGATGAGAAAAAAAACGAATTTTGCAAGGAAAGATGATGTCTCCGCAGCGAAGAACATGGAGTGTCAAGGGTTAATAAACATTTTCTGCTGCGTGACAGTTTTTATAAATCAAAAATCAATAAATAATGTTAATTTTAATACTGGTGTATATATAATAATATTATTATTTAATGTGTATGTTAGACATGAAATTGTTTATTTAAGAATTCATAGCATTCATCAATCGATATTTCGATTTAAGATAACCGACTAATACACTAAAAAAAAAACTCCATTTTTTTCTGAAATAGTAAGTAATAAAAAAATTTAATTAAATTAAAAGAACTAGAAAGGTTGTTTTGTATCTTAGATATTTTTTGTTTTTGAAAATAAAGGAGCTTCTTTTATAAGCAGCGTGTATAACACGTTGGAAATTACGTTACATTTTCATAAAATTTTGTTATATCCATAAACATTTTATTTGTTACACTGCGATGGTTTTTAGGTAGATTTCGTATGAAATACTACCTATTGCATTCGCACCAGTTTATATATCTATGTATCTATCTATCTATCTATATATATATATATCACTTTTTTATGGACACGGTAACTTCTATAATTCTTCACCAATCTCCACCAAACTGGTACATAAAATCAAAGGGGATAAAATCTCGGCTAAGTTCGTTAATGGGCAAAATCGGACCAAGGGGGTCGGAATAGGGGGCGTTTTTGTGAAAACCGAAAAAACGCCATAACTTCTTAATTAAAGTAGATATCGAATCGGTTTAAAGTTTATGTTACTTCTTAAATATGGGCCAAAGTTTTATGCATGACAGATTTTTGATAAATTTAGAAGTGGGCTTAAGGGGCGAAAAAACAGGGGTTTTAAGAGAAAAAAAAATCACAACTTCGTCAATTTTCAAGATATTAAGTCCAACTAATTTTTTTGTAAATGTTCTTAAAATTATCTAAAAATTTTTTATTTGCAAGTTTTTGATAGACCAATTTGATAGGACCAATTTTTACCGATGAAAAAAATTAAAAAAGAAAAGAAAAAGGTGGGTGAAAAAAGAGAAAAATCCATAACTACGTCAATTTTTAAGCTATCAAATCTGATTAAATTTATTTTACATCTTCTCAAAAATATCTACAACTTTTATACACACAAGTTTTTTATAGGAACAATTCGTATAGCAAAAAGAAATCAAACAAAAATAGGAGTTGGAGAAAAAACTCAAATCCAAACTGTTTATATTCTGACTCATTTTTAAATTCATTTTTGATTTTAAACGCATCCAAATGGTAGAACCTCTTATTTAAAAACTGTATAAAGTGACGCATTGGTCAATTTTCTGTTAAAGACAGAATATATTTCAAAAAAGGCTACCAAAAATGGTATTTTGAACAGAATTTCCCAAAGTCATCGTGACTGAAAATTTAAGGAAGTATTCAAATAAGAAATTGCGTTTTTTTCTGACTCGTTTTTAAATCCATTTTTGATCTCAAACGCATCCAATTAACAGATCCTCTTATTTAGGAACTATATAATGTGATGCATTGTTCAGGTTTTTGATAAAGACGGAATATATTTCAAACAAATTTACCAAAAAGGGTATTTTGAACAGAATTTTCCGAAGTCATCGTGATTTGAAATTTTAAGAAAGTTTTCGCATAGCAAATTGAGTTTTATCTGGCTCGTTTTAAAATCCATTTTCGCTCTCAAACGCATCCAATTTACAGATCCTCATATTTAGGAACTATATAATGTGACTCATTGGCCAAATTTTTGAAAAAGATAGAATATATTTTTGAAAATACTGTCAAAGTGAGCATTTCGCATAAAATTTTTCCGAAGCAATCATGATTAAAGAATTAGGGATGTATTCTAACAACAAATCGGTTATTTTATGACTCATTTTTAAATTCAATTTTTTTCTCAAACGCATTCAACTGACAGTTTTTTGTTATTTAGAAACTATATATAATGTACTGTTTTGGTCGATTTTTTAATAAATTCAGAATATATTTCAAAATATGTTGTTAAAATGGGCATTTGAGCTAAAATTTTCTTAAGATGATTCTGATAAAACCAGTTTTTGCAGAAAAATGAACTTAAAAATTTTTCATAAACGGCCAAATGAAGTTATTAAACTGGGTTTATCTCTAATCATATTTTGTTGTTGCTGAAATGAAAATCGTAATCTACCTCCGCCTATAGGCCAAGCCGACAGGGATTTTTTTATTTACTATTAACGAAATATGTAAATATAAGATAAACATTTTTATATATTTTGTATGCAAAGAAACTTTTTGAACAAAGTTGCAATACCGTTTTCAAACATCGCGTAGTAAAATAATAAAAAAAAAAGGCAAATATATTTTTTTAAATGTTTCTCTCAGATGATATGTCTGTTTTATAAATCCGTGTCCAAATATTTAGATAAGTATTTTGAGGTAAATGCTTTGTTGACTTTTACATGGCACAAAGGAATGTAGGCCTTCTGAAAATTGCTAACTTATTAAACTTTTATATTTATGTCTATGTGTCTCCAATCAGTCAAGATATAGTTATGTTTTTTATTATACAGATTCCGTACATTATAAAAAAAAGAACAACGAAAAATCATGCATAGAGCATAGATTATGAAACACTTTGTAGCACATTCCGAATACAATATTAAAACTTCACAGGTTACTAAAATGAAATATGATGCAGAAATGAACAATATGGGAAGCGCAAAATGCATTTAAAAATTCAACTTCAACTATTTCTTGAATAGTCGGGAAAATCCTGTTGTTTAGCCCTGTACATGATGTAGTGTTATGTATTTATACTACGTACTATTCTAAAAGTTCGTTCATTTAAACCATAGGTTCCCAACGGGCGCGGTATCGCCCCCCAGTGGGCGCTGGAACCTTCCAAGGGGGCGGTGACGGGTTTAAAGGAAAATGGGGGGAGTTAAGACAGTCAAGGGGGGCGGTCATGACGTACCTACCAATTTAAGAAATTAATATAATGAAACTAGTTGACCTGTCTTCCCAGTGTTGCCCGGGCGCATGATAAAAATCTTAAATATAGCTTTAGATGAAAATCTATGAAAACGAGTCTTCATTTTTATACCTATCTATAAATATGTTGCAAGGTTAATCTATCTAAACCTAAACTGTGGCAAATTTTGTATTTCGAAATGTCTGAATCCAAGAAGAAATGCCAGCAGCATGGTACTGAATATTTGAAATATGGGTTTACGCATTCTACTACAAACCAATCATTACCTATGAGTTTAATTTGCCAAAAGGTTTTTACAAATGAAGCCATGAAGCTTTCTAGGCTTTCTAGATTACAAGAGCATTTGAATAAAACGCATGCTGATAAAAAGGACAAATATTTATCTTTTTTTCAAGGCCTGGAAAAGAGTTATTTAAAACAGGCAGCTGTATCAATCCTTTTTGAATTGTCTTCTAAACAAGATAACGACATACTATGAGCTTCATATAACATTGCATTGTTAATCGTAAAAGCGAAGAAACCACACATAATTGGTAAGGAATTAATGTTGCTAGCAGTGAAAAAGGTAATAGCAACTGATCTCCTATCATATGTCCGATTAAAAAAAAAAAAAATGTATAGAATTATTATTTGCAAACATTCGGAAACTGATACAAAGAAAGAATCGATATTTAACAGCATGAACATGTTTCTTCAAAAGAAGAAAATTCCCTATTCATAATATTTGTCAGCAGCTACTGATGGTATTGCAGCAATGATAGGGCATCATAAGAGTTTCATAGCACATTTGAAAGAAGCAGTACCAAACCGTTGTACCGCAGTGCCTTTGTACATTGTGTTGTTGATCGTCAGCATTTGGTTTCCAAAAAGCTGAATGAACATACATATGTCATTTTATTACGTTATTTCAGCAATGAATAAGATAAGAAGGAATTCTTCGCATGAGAGATTATTTGGCCCACTAAGGTTTAGGTAAGGAGAGATTATTTGACCCACTGTAGTGAAAATAACGAAGACAGCAATCGCTTGCTGTTGCATACAGAAGTTCGTTGGCTCAAGAAAGGCATCTGTCTGAATCATTTTTTCAATCTATTTGACTCAGTAATGGACTTTCTTTGAAAACAGAGATGTAAAATTGCTCAAAATTTGATAACATTCAAAAAATTACATTGCTCATTTGACAAACCAGTTTAGAATATTCAATGAAATCAATTTACAATTGCAAGTTGATGAATTAAATTTCATTAAAATAAAAAATGTCACTGCTGCTTTTGTGAGAAAACTTGTTATGTTCGGCCGAAATCTAGGTAGAGGTGAATACAGACATTTTCCTACATTAGCAACAGTTTCTGCAAAAGCAAGAAGATTTACTTGATTTACTAACTTATTGACAATACTTGGACGCTCTTCATACCGATTTTCTTGAGTGATTTCAGGACAATTTAAACATGAAGATACTGAGTTGGGTTTTAGATCTTTTCGCAAATGCAGATACATCAGAATCACCAAATTTAGAGGAGGAACTCATAGAACTCACACCTAAAGAAGAACTTTAAGTAAAATTTGGAAGTAGATACCAAGAATTCTAGCTTCAGAAGTCTATACCAGCTCTCTACCCTGAGTTGTGGGCAAAAGTACAAACAATTTGAATTGCTTTTCCGTCATCTTATTTGGATGAGCGTGGGTTTAGAGCAATATATAATTTATTGACCCAGAAAAGAAATAGACTGAATGTGGTGATTTACAATTGCTGTTGACAGAATGTGAAGCCGACATTAACAAATTATTAAAATTCCATCAGCCTCAACATCTCATTAATATAATTTATTTCTTATTGATTTCTCTTCATTCACATTATTATTTGTGAAGCCTTTTTAATACTTAAAAGATGTCACAAATCTAAAAGTTGTTACATATAAAAGCGCAGTTTTAAAATCTTAAAACTTCAAATATGATACGCTGAGTGCTTTCGATCAAAACTTCATCATCCTAGGAGCAGCTTTATTTACATTCGAGTTACATTAGAGTAGGAAAATGAATTTCAATACTTAGAAAAAAAAACTTGCCTGAGGATGATGAAGATCTGAAAGAAAGCGCTTGGCGTATAATATTTGAAATTTTAAAATTTTAAAACTGTTTTTTTTAAATATGTAATAACATATTTTAGATATATGACATCTTTCACGTATTAAAAGCCCCTTTTTAGCAAATTTATTTAATTTTTTTTGTATTTATTTAAAAAAAAATTTATTTAACAACTTTTTTTTATGTTTGATATCATTTTAGATATAATTTTTATTTTGTATTTTTTAATAAATAGACAATAATGTTTTTAAATAAATCTTAATTTTTATTTTGTGTTTTTTAATAAATAGACAAAAGAATAGCTATAGATAATATGGGACAATATTATAATTGGTATAAATAAATATTATAAAAGAGGGGGGCGTTGAAATATTTTTTCTTCTAAAGGGGGCGGTTATCCATAAAAGGTTGGGAATCTATGATTTAAACGAATAGCACAGTTAAAAATTTCTTTCCAGCATTTTCCGGCATTTAGGGGATGCTGTTGAAATATTTTGTGTAGCCCTGTATTTGATCTACAGAATTTATATACACCAAGTAACATTTAAAAAATCGTTAAATTTACAATCGCATATCGCAAATTAAAATGCACTTTTACCATTTTTTTCGTAGATTTCGATAGTTTAGTCATTGTTTATTTTCTTCCGTAACTAAATTCTTTTGGCTGTCCCTGTAAATAAATACCAAATTCTGTGCTCATCATGTTCTATAATATCTACCTCATAGTACATTTCAGTGATAAATATCAATTTCAATATGTTTAATATAGTGTTATATCATCAATTTCTCCCTTTAGAGCGTAAATTAATAAAATTATTTTAAGTGTTCCTGTAAATTAACAATAAATACTATAAACTTCATTTGCAATACCGAACATGCCATAGAGATACCTAGTAACACAGATCAATTTTATGGCAATCGATCTATAATTACGTGAGTTAGAGCACGAATAATCAAACCGAATTCATAAATCTTTTAAAACTATGCTGAGTATGTGTAAATAATTGTACTAGAGATTGTTTAGAATATTTCTAATTTAACCAAGTCGGTCCCTGGTTCCTCATTCGTGGGCCTCTATTTTTTTTAGTTACAAAGTCTAAAATGTCTGATTAAAAAAAAAATCATGATTTCTTACTAAATTATTATTATTTTTTTTGCGTTAAAAGCAAGGAAGCAAATGCTTGCATCTAAGATGAATCCCTTATAAAAAAAACTTTTTTTCATCCAAGTTTGCAAAATGCCAAAAAATATCCAAAAGACAAGTTGACCGAGAAAGTGAAAAATTTTCAGAAGTACTTAACTTGAAACTTTTTTAATAATTTTTTAAAAAAAGATTTGTAGATTATTTACTTGTTTACATCTCTTAAATTTGTGATTGCACTAATTTGCGTTAACGATTATTAAATTAATGTTTTAAGTAGTTTTACATCCATATATTTTAACCTAAATTACTAATCGCCTGAAGAATCAATTTCGGAAAGGCTAATTTTTCTTTAATTTACAATGTTATTTTGTTTGAAAGAAGCCAATTAATAAGCATCTGTATTATTATTTAACCCTTTAACGATCATAGCATTTTCATTGCTAAGATGTCGAAATAAATGAATGACACTGGTAATTAAGAACAGATATATTTCTAAATAAGAAAGCGTGATTTTTCACATACAAAATAAAAGGGATATTTTTAGATAAAAATACCGGTGTCAGTGTTGCGTATCGGAATTAAAATTTTGTGGTTTCGTGGCGAAACCAATGAACGTTAAAGGGTTAAGCTTCAGAACTGAAAATTATAAACATATTTCTCTAGTACATTATTTTATTTTAATATATTTGCATGGAAAAGTCTCTCAGAAAGCAAGAAAAACCAATATTTTAAAGATTTTTTTTTTTGAAACTGTGACAACTGATTCAAAAGACAGGATTTCCTCGTGTAATGAATTTTAATACTATCTGAAGCAATGTTTTATTCATTTTAATCTCATTTCTTACGCAGAACATTAAAACAAAAAGAACACCGCTTTCCTTAGATTTAAATGACGTTAACAGTATGGCTATGTGAAATACTTGATAATTAAATTATTTAAAATCTATCTATCTATCTATGTATATATATATATGTATATATATATATATACACTGCTCAAAACAATTAAAGGATATTTGAAGTTTTATATAAAATAAAGATATAAACGAAATTTTTTTTGCCGAAAATAGAAGAAGAGAAATAGAAGAAGAGAATCACAAATGCAAATTTTTCTGGTTTTCAAACTGTGGAGTATGCAAATTTTGAGTTCGACGTCAAAAACGTCGCTTCAGCGGCAGCGAATGAAATTTGACTTTCAACTGGATAAAAGAGAATGAAGATAAGGATGATCGGCATTCAGTGATTGCTTTGTTTCGATGAGTACGATGTCTCAGCGAAGTCATTTGACAGATTCAAAAGCTTGGAGAATTGTTGGTAGGTTAGAAGGGGGCCAAACTCAAGCCGAAATAGCGCAAGCCATTGGAGTGTCACAAAGTGTCATTTCCAGGATCTGGAACCGTTTTTTGGAGAGTGGATGTGCAGGCCGAAGACCAGGGCAAGGTCGTAGACGGGCAACAACGCCCAATGAAGATCGGTATTTAGCGTTAACAGCTCGGAGACACCGAAACATGAACGGTACTCTTCTCCAACAATACCTTCGCTCGGCTAGAGGCACCACGATTTCAACTCAGACTGTCCGAAACCGGCTCCATGCTGTAGGTCTGTATGCTCGCCGACCGATGGTATGTGTTAGATTAACATCAAGGCATCGTCGCAACCGCGGGGAGTGGGCAACCGAGCATGTCAATTGGAGGAGAAATGAATGGAGCAATATTCTGTTTTCTGACGAGTCCCGTTTTTCTGTGCATCCAGATAATAGGCGTTTTTTCATCTGGAGGGACCGTGGCAGTAGGAATAGTCCTGCGTTCGTGCACGAAAGTGTCAGATTTGTCGGTGGAGGAGTGTTGGTGTATGGTGGCATCTCCACTGACGGGCGATCTGACCTCTACATCATTCGAGATGGAGCTCTGACTGGTCGCCGATATAGGGATGAGATCCTCAGACCTATTGTAGTCCCTTACGCTGCAGCAATTGGAGATAACTTTATTTTAATGGACGATAACTGCAGGCCAGATCGTGCAAACCTGGTGGAGGATTTCCTTTTCGAGGAAGGAATCGTTCGAATGGAATGGTCACCGTGTTCTCCAGACAAGAATCCAATCGAGCACGTTTGGGACGCTCTAGGAAGACGAGTTTCTGGCCGCCAACAACCCCCACAAACTCTCCAAAAACTGGAAAGAGCTCTTCTGGAAGATTGGGGCAGAATACCCCAACTCGTCATTAATAGCCTCACTGAGTCCATGCCTGAAAGGTGTTCAACTTTGCTGGCCGCCCGTGGAAACCATACTCCCTACTGAAAATGATTTTCTTTGAAGAAAACACATTTTCTTATTCTTTTTTTCTCATATGCACAAATCGTGTTTTTTGCCTTTTGTACACAAATGCGCAATAAAATGCATTTTTTCTGCCAAACATGTGTAATTTATTCTCATATAACCTACTATGTCTGTCGACCATGTATCAGTCAGCTAAAAAGTTTCCCAGATACAAAATCCACCTAAAACTGCAATATCCTTTAATTGTTTTGAGCAGTGTATATAACTATTAATTGTATTACAGTATATGAAACATTGAATTTATATGAAATGAACTCTATTAAAAATTTTAAAAGGAATGTTCTTTTTTTTTCTTTTGTTACATTTTACTTTTGAGTAGATCTTATAAACAAAAATAACGCAATATCGTAAAAACGTTTTTACTTTCTGAAGCTTAACACAGCTTTTGCGTTTTTAAAATAAAATAATGCAATTTGAATTTAAATAAAGTAATTCTACCGAAAGATATAATACTTTGTGCGTTGTACTATGTGTAGTTTGGCGCGTTTTATCAGTTTTATCGCGTTTTATCATTTTTTACAGACTTTTGAAAATTAATTTTATACTTTAAATTTACTTGAACGATCTAGATAAGCCTTTTCGTAACAGATTTATCAATTCTAAGTACTTTTATTTAAATCTGAGAATAAAATTATTAAAACTGTGATTTCTATAGAAAAGAATACGAATTTTAAAATTTTCTGTATTTTTATTTTATTTTATTTTTTTTTTATTTTATTTATTTATTTATTTATTTTTTTTGTAAATGTTGAAAAAAAATACATGTTTTTCTTTTTCCTGTTTAAAGGGGGAAAATATAAGACGAATTATTATTTTTGAAGATGTATCAGAACAATGCCTCTAACCTCACAGAAAAGATCCTAATTATCTATTTTTTTATTTAATTTATAAAATGCCTTTTATGAAACGAAATGCTGATTCGGATTTCATTACTACCATATTTCTATTTGTATTTGAGACTTTTACTTACACATAATGCGTAGCATAGGGTAAATCTTGCAATCGTTTTGAAAATCGAAAAAAAAATTGACAGTTTTACACGTCACAGACATTGGAGATTCCGAAAACCATATTTTTAGAAAAAAAGTCAGCCCATCTGTCTGTCTGCCTGAAAGACAGACAAATTGAGATAGAAACTTGCATTTTTGTATTCATTTAGTATGTAAGAATAGGATGAAGCCTATTTAATACCAGTAACCTCGATTATCCGGAACTATTTTTTTCGAACTCTCAAAAACCCGTTCTGCTCAAAAGTACTTAAAAATTTTCGAATGTTTTTATTTTAAGGAGTGGACCTAAAAGGCAGTAAAATAGCACAAATTTTGCATAAAAAACGAAGTCGATCGGATTATTAGTTGCCGAGATATTTGTCATCCTATTTTTCATATTCGATTTTTATGACCCTATATTTAATTTTAATTTCAATTAAAAGATATGTTTTAATTACAAATAAGACGCTTAATCCGACACAGTAAACAGTTAGTTAATAGGATTATTATATTTGGAGTTATAAGGATGTTTTTTTTTTACGCAATTCGGTACTACTTGAGTAGTTTGGCGTTTTATATAATTTGTCGAAATTGGATCATCAGCAATTTATTAATAGATCATTACTATGTATATTAAAATACTTAAATATACAGGGTGATTTAAAAAAAACGAGGACGAAATGATATGACAAATTAAGCATACAACAAGGATAAAAAATCACATAGGAACATAGGGTCGCAAACTATTTATTGAGTCACAAATACAGGGTGTTTCAGACTAGTTACACCCGGTTCGAAAGTAATAATTTCAAGGAAAATAAAAATATTGTAATGAAAATGCAACGATATGTACCTTATTTTGTGTGAAATGTGATAACATTACAAAAAGATCTGGAAAAACATATTGTTCAAGCAATCGGTAACATTGTATAAACTGATTATCACAGTCCAAAATGTGAGGTACCAAGTGCATATTGACGGGGCACATAATGCAAACTTCTACCACTTTTGTTTGGTGTTATCACATTTAAAACAAAGGTGAGAATGTCTGTTAAATGTTTTTTATAATATACTTCAGTTTTCTGAAATTTATTACCGTCAACCCAAAGTGAGTTAAGACGAAACACTCTATATTTGTGACTCAATAACGGGTTTGCGGCCCTATGTTCTTATGTGATTTTTTTTATCCTTGTCGTATAACTAATTTGTCATATCAATTTGTCCACTTTTTTGAATCACCCTGTATGTTTAAATTTTGTTTTGGAATTGCAATGAATTTTATAAAAATTTACAAATTTTATTTTCATATATTATGTTATGCATATCCATGGTAGTAAGTATTACGGTTGCCCCCAACGACTAGTTTTATATTCGACATGATGTTTGATGGAAATTGAATAACTAGACAATATCATTAAATATATACATAAAGGACAGGAAGCTCATGGAGGAGACTAAAATTTAATTTTTATTTTGTATCTTAAAAATCCAGCATTTCATGCAATGACGGCAACATTAATATTAAGTATAGAAATTCATAATGTTAAACTAGGAAGCACAGTTAAAAAGATATGTTGATGCTATGCATGTATTTTTTATAGTATTACAAAATCATATCTCTAAACATTGAAATATTGCAAAAAATCAATTATTCGCGTTTTAGAAATGAAATCATGAAAAATAATTAAACAAAACCTGAAAAAATATATGAAAATTTTATGTTAAAAAAATTACTCTGGTATAAATCCAATCTAAGCAACAAAATCGCAATTCCCGGAATCATGTTGCTCTACAGTTGCAGCATGAACATACAAAAAGCTAGTTGGATATCAGAAACATTCATTAACTATATGATGTCATAATATAAACAATTTCTTATAACTTAATTTTAAATAGTGTTGGTAAAAAACAATTAACAATAGACATTTGATTTTATTCAAAAAATGACTTTTGAATGAAACAGTTGAATTGTCCTTTTTAATTAATACGTTGATTTTTATATTTATGCATTGATTAATTTATTCTTTCTTTTCAAAAAAGAAGTATTGGATTCGTGAAAATTTACGACTTAGGGTTTTGGGCGGATTGACACGCTTTAGGGGGTCAGAGATTTTAAACATGTTTTTACAAAATGTCTGTCTGTGGATCTGTGACTTTGCCTGTATGTATATCACACAGATTTTGGGACACTTTATCCCAGAAATTAAAGCGCGTAATTGAAAATACATTGATAAATTAGGTAGTCCCTATTATAAATTGATTAGTTTTAGGTGTAATTCTCCGAGCAGACAGCACTATTGTATTTTTTTTTCATGATTCATGCAATAATTCTGTTTTAAGAACTATCAAAAGAATTTTCATCGAATTCAAGATTTAGTTAGCTTTTGATGTAAGTAGGTGCGATTTTAATCAACAATCATTTTGCAAATGTTTCCTTTATCAGACGCCAGAAGCTTGGTAATGTTAATAATAAATTGCGTAGTGTTACTTCAAAGAAGTTATAATCATTACAATGCATTCATTCATTCATTCAAAATACTGATTTTTTAAACCTAAACTGGTTAAAAATTTAAAAATAAGTATTATGCATGATTCTAAAATAAAATAAAATAAACTGTTTATGAATATTCCGACGAATGTATTTGAAAAGAAGTCTTTAAAAAGCATAACATATTTTCCCTCTGACTCATAAAAGAAATACTTTGTGCAAGATAGCATCAGCTGCTATGGCTTTGTCATTAAGGACTTTTTCAACTGTTAAAAGGTCTCGAGTTCGATCCTCGGAACTGTTTGAAGTTTATTGTGCAAAAATTAAATAACATGTCAAAATCATTCGAAAAGTTCGATTTCTTTGACGATTGATTGATTCATTAATTTTAAAAATTAAATTAAATTATTTTCATTATAAGTCAAACTTTATAAAGGAAAATTACCGTTTCTTCAAACGGGGTTTTTTCCATTTTTCATTTTCCAAAACGAAAATCTACTAACAGAATGTTAGAGTAATAAAGGAACGGTAAATGTCTGGCAACTTTACTAGTTTTACCGTAAATTTACAGATTTATTTTTAACAGTGTACTTTTTTGAAAATTTTATATTTTTTGCTTATTTGTTAAAGATTTTTAAAGGTGCATTACACAAGACTGCGCTTGGATTTTTAAATATTCCAATATTAAAAGTACATTTTCTTACTGATGAATTGCAAAAGGATGAAATTTAACATATCTTCATATACTTTTTTTAATAACAAGAATCATAAAGGCTTCCTTGCGCAGATTTATGACTTATAAAAATAGAGCATGTAAAAAATAGTTGAGCTCGCTATCTCAAATACAAAAAAAGGAACAGCATTTAAAAAAGATGAAAGTGAAGAAAATATGAACAAGGAAAAAGGCCACTGAAAGTTCTCATTTGTGTAAATAATTGCGATTGGTTTATTAACAGAATTTACATATAATGATAGCGATATAATGATCATATGAGTAAGGTGTCTTATAAGGTGTCGAAATATTCACAATTATTTGGCGCTTCATATAAAATTAAAGAGAAATAATTTTATGAACGACCCAATAATATTTTTAAATATAGGGTGTTTCTAAATGCATATCGAAGATTTAATGCTTGGTAGTATATATTACTTAAAATTCAAAGTTATAATTAATTCATAAAATAATATAGTAACTGAAACAGTTTTACCTACTAGCTTACAAGTGTTTCACGTGAGTACCTTTCGTCACACATAACACATCAAGTCGATAGTTCAGTTCCTCCCAAACGCTGATTAAGAAAGATCAGTTCAGACTCTCACCTGATTTGATATTATGTGACTTCTAGCTGTGGAAGTTCATAAAGTATCGTGTGTATGTGCCTCAACAACCAGCTGACCATTGCAACTCTTGCAACATTTACTCCGCAAACTGTAATTTAATGTTTGGGTAGAATGGAGCTATCGACTTGATGTGTGCCGTATGACGAAAGGTTCTCACATTGAACACTTGTAAGCTTATTGATAAAACTCTTTGAGTTCTTCTTTCATTTTATGCATTAGTTATAAATGTAAGTTTTATGTTATAAATACTGCCAAGCGTTAAATCCCCGATATTCATTTAGAAACACCCCGTATTTTTATGACATATTCAATAGAGTAAAATTCATAACAGAAAGAATGTCACATACAGTACGATTGCAACTCAAAATACATAATTTTTTACATAACATTTCTCCATATATTACTTCGACACCGACTGGTAAGTGGAATTAAAAATTTAAGAAAAGCTTATTAGCAATATGTGAAAGAATGTCCAGTATGATCGCATAGATCCTGTACAATGAGAAAAGCATACTTCCTTGTTATGAAGATAACATCACGTCATAAAGTTATGTTCTGTAATTTTAGTACATTAACCTCTTCCGTCGTGGAGTTGCCTTAGGAGACACTAAATAACATCCTTTAAAAAAATTTAAATGTTTCTTGATTTGTTAAGATTAGTTCTGAGTCTTTTCATTAAATGCATGCATATTCTAAGCATCGACATATAAGGTGGTGCATCTTTGATGACGTTCTATAATAATTTTAAACTGTTTTTGTGGTCTGTCCTAATATTTGTCTCAGGAGGGAGGAGCTTAGAGATGCCGATAATATACGAAATTTTAGTCTGCTTCTTGATATCATGGTGCAAAATTAGCGAAGTGTGTCGTCAATTCTTCCTTCTGGAAGTACAATAGGTCGTCGAGTTATGGCCTGAAGTTTTAACATATCAAAGATGTCGATTAGCGATATACGTGTTACATTCTAAAATTATTTAATCGAAGCCAATCACATAATTTTGGCAGAATTGGAATTCAATCTGAGATATTTCTAAAATAAAATATAACATTTATTTTTTTTCTTTAGAGTGAAAGAAAGCTTTCCGTCTCCTGTATCTTTTTTTAAATATCTCATACACTGATAAAAATTCCACGGAGTATCCAGAGTTTATTTGGAGTTTCGCATCTTACGAAAAATTATGAATTTCAAGTTATATTATGGGTCATTATTCTGGCATAAAACATTTGAAAAAAGAACATTGTAAAGAAACAATGACAGTTCAAAGAAGAAATAAACAAACTTTGTATAATTCACACACTGTTAAAAATATCCCTGTAAAATTACAGGCAGACACCGGCAGCAGAAATTTCAGTCTTACACCGTAATAAAAAATAGTAAATAAAACAAACTCATGCCCACAATTTTGAAAGCTAGTGTAACAGGATATAATGCACTTAAAAACACAATAATATTCTACTTATGGTGTGTTAAAAAATATGTCAGTGTTAAATGCATTATTTTTCGAAACACGACTAAAATGAAAGGATATAATTTAGCGAATTAAATGTCTGGAATCGTATCATAATTTTACCAACGTATGAGATAGAACTATAAGAATGTATGGATTTACTATTAATTTTAACACAATCTAACTGATTGGTAAAGTAATCATACGAATTGAAATTTTCCAACTGAGCGAAAAATTGACCAGGCTGGGAATCGAACCCAGATACTTGGCTTACAAGGCCAATGCTTTACCTGTTAAGCTACCTGGGCGATAGCCAGCTGGGATTTTTCGTCCAATTGAGATGTTATGTCCAATAAGGTTATCTGAGCGAAAAATTCCAGCTGGCTATCGCCCAGGTAGCTTAACAGGTAAAGCATTGGCCTTGTAAGCCAAGTATCTGGGTTCGATTCCCAGCCTCGTCAATTTTTTCGCTCAGTTGGAAATTTTGAATTCGTATAATATATGGATGGTCCTAATTTTTCTAAGTATCTAAGGGATACCGCTTATTTAGTAGATGAGACATTTTTTCATCAAACAAAAATGTTGTTGCCCGAGAAAATGTCCGAGCAAAAGTTCAAATTAGTGTTTTTGAGTTCAAATTGTAGTAAATTTATTTATTTATTATTTTTAGAGTGTAATTTTGCATTGCAAATTAAAAGACTTAACAAGATAGATATTTTCTTTTCTAGAAATTGCCTGTGCTTAATAAGTTCTACAACCAAGCGTTATCAATGCCGTTATACCAATACAAAGATTAAAAAAATAACGCATGAAATTTTATTTTATTGCGAAGGATAAATTATAATGCAGCAAACTGCCGAATTGATCTGTAGTTCTCAAGAAACCTTTTTTATCTTCAGGGGCCCTTATAAAGAATAATGCGAAAATGTATTTTTCCAAAGACACGTAAACCATAAAATGATCATTCCGAAGAAAGATTCATCATAAAGAATATGCTTGTTCATCAGATGAAAAACTAAGGGATTGGTTAATCAAGTAAATTTAGTGTGATATATGTTTTCAATCAAATAAGATTTACAATAGAAAAATAATATATAAAAAAAATACCTCGGTTTAAATGTGAGATAGGGAAAATATCTCAACATAAATAATTACTTTTATTAGGCTATCTTTTACTTTTGTTAGGCTATCGAAACTAAAAATACTGTTTATATCAATCTACGTCATTTGAAATTAAAGAAACATCAGATAAATGTCAATATAAGTATACATAAATTTTCATAATTCTTGTTTAACCCTTAAATATCTGATTTTAAAAAAATCAATTTTTAAAAGTTTCTTTACTTTTTAAAGCTTTACTTTTTAAAATAAATTATAGGAAAAATGTTTTTTAAAGAAGGCATATTTTGGATTCGGTATGTTTTACGTCTCAAAACGGATTGTTGCCAATCGACAACACTGATTTGTAATTTTGAAAAAAAAAAAATTTCTTTAAAAAATTGCATAATATTAATCATACATGAATTTTAAGAACTGAATTTTAAAAGCTCTGATAAGAAATAAATTTTACTTGCTCACTGCAGAACAAAATAAGGTGATTCGTAAGCTTCCATGTAAAAGAAAAAACTCATGCAGCAATAACTGAAAAAACTAGTCGTTGCGGGCCACAGATATACCTAAACATCATGGATATGCATAATATAAAATATGAAAATAAAACACGTGTGAACTATTTATAGAATGCATTGCAATTCCAATTTTGACAAATTATATAAATCACCATACTGCTCCAAATTTATATAAATTGGTATAAATTTTATTTTAAATAACGAAAAAAGCAAAAAAAAAAAAGTAAAAGATTAATAAAAATAAAATGTCGAATTAAGAACAACTTGCTAACGTAAAAAATATATGTAACGTGTTTAATGTCAAATGAGGGTGACATTTAGCATAAGCCTAATATTGGTATTTAATGTTATAGTTTGGCGGTAATTTTTCCGTTGGCAGGATAATCAAGTATACGAACTTAACTACCGAACTGCGTAAAGAAACATACTTATAACTCCGAAACTGATAATCACATCAAGAAACAGCTTAATGCGTTGGATTAAGCGTCTCATTTCCAATTCAAATATATATTTTAATGAAATACCGAGTCGTGAAACATCGAAGAGTGTGAAAAATAAGATTACGAATATCTCGGCAAACTAATCATCCGATCGACTTCATTCTTGATTCAAAATTTATGCTTTTCTATTGTCCTTTATATTCACTCCTTAAATTAAAAACTTTTGAAAATTTTTATGTACCTTTCATCGAATATTTCGAGAATGCGAAAAGAATAGTTCCGGATAATCAAGGTTACTGATATTCAACAGGCTTCTTTCCATTATTACATACTAAGTACACATCACATTTCAAGTCATTATCTCAATTTGTTCGTGAGATAGAGCGTTTACAGACAGACGGATGGCATTTTTTTTTCTAAAAATATGTTTTAAGGAATCCTCAGTATATGTAACGTGTAGATCCGTCAATTTTTTTTTCGATTTTTAAAACAATTGCACGATTTTACCTATACTACGTATGACGGGTAAGTAATAAATAAATCTTTATTCTAAAACATCACATCTACACTGTAAAAAAAAAAAAATCAAGAGGTTACTAAAAATTTTTTAGTAAATTTGTATTCCACAAAATTTTTTAGTAACCATTACAAACTTTTTTTTTTTGCAAGTGAAACAAGCATTTGTTTTGTAAACTGAACAAAAGAATTTTTTGTATAACTAACTTAAAAATTTTTAGTATGAACCACCAAGCAAATTTTAGTAATAGCTCCAAAATTATTTTTAATAACCATTACGTGCGACCGAAGGGCAGGAGGTTCCTTCAAGCTGCATCCAGACTTCTGAAGCGAAAGATTTTCGGCAAAACAGCAATAGATGGCAGCACCAAACATTGCTAACTGCTCCGGAAATATTTTCATAATCCCTTTACTAACGAGTACTTACACTACATACATTCGGGGCGTATTTGGCGGTGGCCAGTATCGAACCCGGGACCTTTTAGTCTGGAGTCCGTTACTATAACCACTATGCTATCAAGGCCACACCAAGTGAGTTTTAGTAATAGTTATTAAAAATTTAAAACTATTAACTCTCTTCGTTGCTAACTTTTTTCCAGTAATTCTTACAGATTTTCTTGTAACCGACTAAGATTACTAAAAATTTTTTAGTAATTACAAGGATCACTAAAGTTTTTTTAGTAGATCGACCCTTTTTTTTTACAGTGTATATCTAATAACTGACATGTACATTTTGCGAATTGATTTGATAATATTTTCAATATGTTTTTTATGTCAACATTGGACAGTGAAGCTTCCATTTATTCTAATAAATTTTACGAAGATTAAATTGACTATTTTGATAAAAGACCATACACGGCATTTAAGAATTAAATTTTAATTATTAATTTCCGTCTTATTTATGCCGTAAAAATTCCAGTAAATTTAGATGTAGTCTTATTTATTACATATTATCTTATGACAATTTTTACGGAAAAATAGCTGCCACCAGTTTTTGGAGTAAATTTAAAAGATTTTTTTTACGGTGCGACTATTTTTTAATTCTACCTTGCACTAATTTGTCAATGCAGGAATTTGTTTCAAACACTTTCACAACATGTGCAAGAAAAATATACTCTAAAATACATCTTTTAAAAATTGTTAAAATAAAATAAAAATAGTAGTAAGTGACAGCTCTGTGTCACCGTAGTTCTCCAGTCAGCATAGAATGTTTGATTGCAATATTCCCAAAATGTAAAGCTGTATGGTATTTAAAGTGTAACTGATTTTAGTGTAGTTTCTGATAAATGTATTATAATTTTTTATAGCTATAATATTTTGTATATTTTTTCATAGAAATATCTTTGAGGTACAATGTCTGATAAAAATAATTACATTTGATTAGAAAAAACATCGATAAACTTTGCCTTTAATACTATTTCAGAATAACTTTTTTTTATGCTTTTAGTAAAATCGATACATTATTTTCAATAAAAAATGAATTTTTTCGTAGGATAAAAAAAAAAGATTAAAACGCTTGTTGATGTCACTGACCTCATATTTGTGTCTAATTAAACGTTAGACGTTGTGATTTAAATTTACAAATTGTTATTACATGGACATACATTAAAAATTTAATAATTGTATACTTTCGATTGAAATTTAGTAATTTTAGATAGATGGATACACAACATATTAGTAAAATAATTATATGAAATCTAAGATTTTATATTTAGCCATTTTAAAATAATAAACAATAAAATCAAATTACAAATCATCTAAAAGCTCGTAGATGTTTTGGTAAAACATTGTTTCCCATCATTAAAATTAAATATACCATGCCATGAAAATTGATCACGACTTGAGATTTTAATGACATGAAATTCTTCCATGACTTGATTATTTTTAGTATTCTGATAAAATATTAAAGTTTGTCCTAAGCATCTACTGGCGTTTAAATACATTACATTTTTTTTGTTACTTTATTAAATTTTCTTAATTTTAAGTGTTAGTTTTCATAAAAGTTAGTATTTTTTGCACACTTTACAACTCATCCTTCAATAAAATTCACTGAGTAATTTAAACAGGCTGTTTTTATAGACATCAGCCCTGGGCATTATATTACTGAACAGTTTTTGACTGTATTTTTTTTTTTAATGAAAGATGTTCATTTGTAGATGTAACCGTCCTAGATGTTTTAAAAATGTATTTCCATTCTCATAGTTTATTGTTCACATTTCATTGTCTCATATTTCATCAGTTCATTGGCATGATCTTTATTCTCTCCTTCATCAGCGTTATTTCAATTTTTTCCATTATCACACATTTCTCCTATGTTTTCGATACCACAAGTCGCAATGTCTTGATCAATGGAAACATAATCACATCTTCTGCTATATACAAATACTTTTCATCTGCAGTACTGTCGCCATCATGAACACAAGAAGCACAAATAAGTTATTTTAGAATAAAAGAAGTAATTCCAATTTATAGGTATGTCATATGGATTCGCATGACTTTCATTTCGGAGTGAGGAGAAAAACTTGGCGAGAAAGAAAAATTTTATAACGATGAATGCGGGAAAATGACTTTTTGAAGAACGATGCTTGCAAGTTTCATCAATATTATTTAAGGGGGTTCAGAGGTTGAAAACTTTTCAAAAAATCGATTTTTTTTTTAATGAACTAGTTTGATTATTCAATTAATTCTGAACTCAAAGCAAAAAACCGCATAAAAATATTTGCATTTTTAACGGAGTTATAAGCATTTATATATTTACACTTTCATAGCCGCACACATATAATTTCAACTTTAAGTCGCGTTTTCTCAAAACTTTATTTTTCACGACTAACACTAAGATAAAAAAAAAACTATTTGATGTAATGGCTTAATTTTTTTTGCATACATATAGCATCATTATTTGAATGAATCAATAGAATGAATTATAGAATGTATTAATATAGTTTAGATATTTTAATATTTTGCGTATTTTTAATGAAAAAAAAGTTATATTTTTTAGGAGTTTTTTTTAATAATGTTGTTTTTGAATGATAGTTATATCCTTAATCCATTCTATAGAGTAAAGTTTCCGGATCATTTTAAAGCAAAAATTAGGTTCTTATGTCAATTCAACGTTAAGATATCTTGGTGTTGGTGATATAATACATAATGTTTTTTTTCGAAAATTGTGTTACATAAATTTTACTATATTTCTTATTATATTACATTGAGGTACTCCATTTTATAATTTTATAAGACTGCAAACATACCTTTAAAATATCAGAAAGTTTAAATTAATTACATTGAACACTTCTGTTTTTATATGGACTCGAAGCGAGAGCTCTGTTTTCATGTTTTTCCGTATCGATCAACCCCTGAGCCCCCTTAAGTAAAGTTTGTGCAGAGAGTTTAGAAATAATACAATGAATGCGAGAAAACATTGGATGCGGAATTGATAGATCGGGATTTCACTGCAAATTTTTTTTATGTTTAAATATTAGAATGTAATTTCGAAATTTTTTTTCAGCTAGAGGGCACTTAATGAATACATTCACAAAGGTTCAAATTATTCAAGCGAGCATTAGCTTTTTCAAGATGATTTGCCAATCTTTCTAGAATCACATTTTAAAATCATGGACTAGTTACCCCTTCGTAACTTAATAACGTTTCAACCTTTAGATCCCTGCGAGACTTCCACAGTACAATCTATGACTTTATTTCCTCATACAATTTTTCATTAATTTATAATTAAAGGCATTTTTTGATCAAACAACTTATCTTAAGAGCCCACAATAGTCACAGAAAAATTACTCAAAAAGACCCGGATGACCATGTAAAGTCTATGGGAGCGTTCTTTTCTAATATCTCGCTCAAATTTTAATATTTTTGCATGATTTTTTTGCACAAGATAGCTGAGGGCAATCCACAACCGGGCTAGTTTTTACTTTTTCAATTTTTGTTTCAGATTTTCTTTAAAAAATTACTTTAACTTTCGAAACCGGTTTAAACCGGTTCTGAAACTGAAACTATCGTAATATAAAAAATATATAACCAAAATCGAAAAAGTAAAAACTAGCCCGGTTGTGGATTGCCCTCAGCTATCTTGTGCAAAAAAATCATGCAAAAATATTAAAATTTGAGCGAGATATTAGAAAAGAACGCTCCCATAGACTTTACATGGTCATCCGGGTCTTTTTGAGTAATTTTTCTGTGACTATTGTGGGCTCTTAACCTTTTCCGGCACACTGTGACCTGTCCGGGATACCTAACTTTAATTCCAAACTTGCAAACGGCACCAGTAATATTTTAATGAAATTTTGCTTTTCGAATGAAAGCATAAATTAAGGGATTCTTATTACCTGAAAAAGTCGTTTGTAAATTCCGGTGACAGTCGACATTTCTCATTTTAAAAACCGAATTTACCCGTGCCGGAAAGGATTAACGAAATATGAATGTTTTGTTTTCTCATTCAGATTTTGTACAATTGAAATTATATTTAAATTGTAAATAATTATAATTATTTTAAACAACAACAACAACAAAAAACCATATTCTTAACATTGTGCAGCAAAAAAGCTCGCAAAATATCGAATAAGTACTATGATACTGTTTTATTAGTTTATTACTAACTATATTCAGTAATATTTTAAATAAAATACAACTTTATTTTCAATAATTACATGCTTTGACTTTAGCATTGAGACTAGCTTGTGCACACAGCATCATGGCAAAACATTCAACTGACAGTCTACTTGCTGCTACAGTTAACCATACAGTTACAGATAAAACATGTTACTAAATCACAATTACATAAAATATAATAAATCACAGTTTCATAGAACATTAAATCACAGTTATATAAAATATTATAAATCACAGTTATATCTTGAATATTATAAAATCACAGTTTGATAAATTACAAATAACTGATGTCAACATATGTAACAGATACAAACCACACTTCTTTATACAGATCTTTTGTGTTTGATGAAAGAAATTTCGTTTTTCTTTTTGATCATTAAACTTACTGACAAGTTGCATTTCCTAAGGGGATTGGAAAAAGATATTCCGCTACTTTTAAACGCTTGTACAAAATTACTTGTTTAAAAATTTGATACTGTCTTAGCTAAGCTTAAAATTGAAATTTAATTTAATTCTTTTAACTAAAAAAATAAAGATATATGTTTTATTGTAAAGCTGAATTACTTTCTTAGTGGAGGAGTATTTTAACAAAATATTTATTAAGCACTGTATTTCGAGTATAAAAGGAATTTGTTTTGAGATAACTTTATATGTGTTTCATTTTTTTAATACCACTTATTAGGCTTAGATATATTTGAAATAAACTATGTTACTGTTAAACGGATAAAAATATAAGAATTTATAATACATTATTTCAAATTCATTCTGATACAACGTATAAATACAACATGCCAATGAAAGTTAACTTCGTGTTATAATAATTATTATTTTTGTTTAAAATAAAAAATAAAATGTGTTATCATTAATAGATTTGAATTTAGCGCCATTACACATGTTTTTGTTCATCTTTTTTTTATAATTAATCTTCCGTATTCGGGTATCAAGTCAAACGAAGTATTTTAAAAAAAGAGATTTCATGCAAGAGTATTTTTGAAGCGTTTGGTGATATTCATATAATACATTTGGAATTGAACACAATAATGGAAGATCAATAGAATGTAAAAAAAAAAGAATTGAAAAATGGAATGATATAATTTGAAACAGATAATGAAGTTGTTAAATATATACATATATATGTTTATATTCGCTTCTTATTTACTTCATCTACAATTGTTTTAATCATATATCATTTTATTTTCATTGCTAAATAAGCGTAAAACAACTAGAGTAGAAAACTGTCCAATCATGCCAGTATGTTCACGGTTCGCACAATTTTACCACTAAATTTTAAGAGTGTGCGAAAAAATACTGCGAAATCTAGCGATAAAGGCGGTGGTTATGAAAACTGGCCTTTTAAAATTTAAATATAAATTTTCTTATCATAAATGATGGTGCAAAAGTCCTTAAGATATAAGGAGTGTACGAACCCTGATGTTGGTTTTACATCGAGTTAGCGATGCGGAAATTCGTGCAAATTAAACTCAATATAGCTTGCGTATTTTTTTAGACATTAAAATGAAATTTTGAAATTTTCTGTCTGCTAGAGAGAAACTAAATAAGTACATTTACAAAGGTTCAAACTCTAATTCAAGTCAGCATTAGCTTGGAAACTGAATTGCAGAATTCCTAGAGTCGCACTGTAGAACCCTGGTGCCCAACGTAACCTTGTAATAAAAACGCTTCAACTTGTAGATTCGTGTGGGACTTCCACATTACAATCTTTGAGTTTATTTTCTCCAAAAATTTCCATTACTTTACATTTAACGACATTATTTTTTTCAAATAACTTGTGAGAACGAAATGTGAGTGATTTAATTTCTCATACAATTCTCATAAAACTTATAATTAATTTAAATGCAAAAAAAAATCATATGCTTAACTTGTTAAGCAAAAAATCTCGCAAAATAGTTAATAGATATTATAGTACAAACCACACTTTTCTTTATACATATATTTTCTGTTCGATGAAAGAAATTTCGCTTCTCTTATTTGATCATTAAACTTACTGACAGGTTACATTCTTTAAGGGGACTGAAAAATACATTCCGTTAGTTTTAAACTCTTTTTCAAAATGAATTCTTTAAAAATTTGATATTGTCTGAACTAAGCATAAAATTGAATTTAATTTAATTCTTTCCAAAAAAAAGATATATATTTTATTGTAATGCTGAATTTAAAGTCTTACTTTCTTTGTCGAGGAGTATTTGCGCAAAATATTTTTTAAGCACTGTACATTTAGAAAAAAAATTTTGTGACAACTTTACATGTATTTCATTTTACCAATACCACTTATTAAGCTTACATATTTTTGAAGCAAACAGTGTTACTGTCAAACAAATAAAAATATGACCATTTATAATATACAATTTCAAGTACCATATTTTCGGGTGTATAGCCCGCACCCTGTGTATAGCCCGCACTTCTAAATCGAGATGTGCAGTAAAAAAAGTTCGTGTATAAGCCGCGGAGATGCATCGGTGTATAGTTCGCGGGCTATACACCATTTACGAACGTATATTTCGATCAGGGTTAGAAGTTAGAAGCCATTAAAGTATATACGCGCGTATAAGTCGAGAAATTTTAGACAAAAATAGAACTTCAAAGTGGGGAGGGGGGGGGGTTGACGTATACGCGACATCTTTAAAAAAATCTATGAATAAAATATCGGAATTTAGTATGCTATCGAATCGGTGCTGCAGCACCCTTTTGTATTTGTAGAGTACAAAATTCAAAATCTGGAACCTTTCCTACCTTGACAATTCGATTAAAATCATTTTTAGTTTATTTCTCAAAAAAATAATCTACCTTGCCCTGTTGCAAAGAACAAAAAAAAGTGTGTGATTTGTGTCATTTCGGACGATTCAGAGAAGTAGTTCTTTTTCGGAACGACTCCAAGAAATCCTTCCTTTTTAGAGTCGTTTCATTACGGAACGAGTCAGAGGAATTGCTCCTTTTCGGAACGAGTCTGAGGAATCGAACCTTTTCGGAGTTCTTTCATTTTGGAACGAGTGCGAGGATTTTGCCCTTTTTGGAGTTTCGGACCAACTCCGAGGATTCGAACGTTTAGGAAACCTTTCCAAAAAAGGATCGATTCCGTGATTTCGTTCCTTTTCGGAATAGTTCCAAAAAGGACGAATTCTTTTTTACAGATCTGATTACAGACTTGAATCGTTCCTTTAGTTCCACTGCCGGAATCACTCCTTTTGAATCGTTCCCCAACAATTGACACATCTCTACTAAAAAACTGAGTACAGTTAACGTTAAAACGACTTATTGAGCAAAAAAATAGTTTAAAATAAGTAACATGTTATACTGTTGTTTTTACCCTTTCAAATCAAGAGGAAACTGCGTTCGAGCGTCATTATTTCTCGCTGCCGGTTAGTGCAATACTTGGCGATAGTTGCGACAATTCTTCCAAACCCAATACTAACTATATAGAAGTATTAAAGAAAAAAAAAGCCTTTATAAACATGAGAGAACTTTCTATATTTCGCGGCATAGAGAAAAACAATTACAAATTTCGATGTTTTTATCAAATTTTTTGAGGTTTAAAAATTGTAAAAAAAAATATCATGGTTTCCAATTTTTTAAAAGAAAATCTTTGTATAACCCGCAGCGGCTTTTTCGAAGGTTTTTTTTCTTGTATAAGCCGCGGACTATACACCCGAAAATACGGTACTTTCTGATGCAATCTATGAACACAACATTCAAATGAAAGTAAACTTCGTATTATTGTGTAGTTCAAAATAAAAAATAAAATATGTTATCATTGACAGAATTGAATTTAGCGCCAACTTTCCGCACCTTTTGGTTCATCTGTTTTTATGATTAATATTCCTAATTCGGGTATCAAGTCAAGTGAAGTATTTTAACAAACGAGATTTGGTGCAAGACTATTTTTAAGCCTTTAAGAGCATACACTTCTGATTGAAAAATACCCGAATGATAATGTGAAGCCTATAGGGGCGTTCTTTACAAACATCTCGCTCAACTTTTAATATTTTCACATGATTTTGCATCATAGGATAGCTGAGGACGATCTACAGCCGGGCTAGTTTTTACTTTTTCGATTTTGGTTATATATATGTTGCGGCCTAAACCCGAAATTGACCAATTCTAGAACTGGCTGGCCAATTCCCGAATTGACTAGCAACGTTAAAAAATGACTGGTCAATTCTAGAATTGGCCGGCCAATTCGCGAACTGGGCAGATGCGATTGGCCAATTCGCAAAATAAATATAGGCACTCGTCTTAATCCTTTCTAACATAGTTGAAAGTGCCTATGAATTCAAATAGTCTAGCCGTCATCCTGTCCGTGCTCTAACTCGAGTAAAAGTTCCGGTTAACCGGTCATCTTATTTGGTTTATCAATTAATTTCGATATTGAAAGGGAATTGTGTACTATTTTTGGTTAATTTAGTAGGTTACACAAAAATATTTTGTTTTAATATAATCAATGGGAATCTTTTTTAATGTGCATTTTAATGTTACATTATCTTAAATACAAAATATTGGCACCTATGCATCATAGTTCGAGTGTTGGCCAAGGCTTTCCGGCCAGTTCGTGAATTGGCCGGCCAAAACCCGAAATACGCTATTCATTTCATGTATTTCGGGTTTTGGCCAGGAAGCTTGGCCAGTTTCGGTATTGGCCGGCCAGTTCTAGAATTGGCCAGGCTCCGGGTATTGGCCGCAACATATATATTATATTGTGTCAGTTTCTATTTCACAACCGGTTTTGAAACTTAAAGTTTTTTTTTTTTAATCTAAAATAAAAATTGAAAAAGTAAAAACTAGCCTGGTTGTAGATCATCCTCAGCTATCTTACGCAAAAAAATCATGTAAAAATATTAAAATTTGAGCGAGATATTTGAAAAGAACGCTCCCAATAGAGTTAACACTATCATACGGGTCATTTTCAGTCAGTAGTGTGGACTCTTAATGATACTGATATGCGTTCGACATTGTTTGGAATTGGATACAATAATGGAAGATCCATAGAATATAAAAAAATGATAGAAAACTAGAATAATATAATGCATATAATTTGAAACAGAAAATGAAGTTGTCAAATATATATATATATATATATATATATATATATATGTTTTGATTCTATTCTTATTTATTTCATCAATTTTTGGTACTACTAGGTTAACCCGTCGACCAAAAAATTATCGCCAAACTATAAGATTAAATGCCAATAACGGATGATCGGGAATGTCACATTCAATGATATTAAATGCGATTCACGTGTTTAAAATGTCATTAAGTGAACTTCATTTCGACTTTTTATTAATATTTTTATTAATATTCTACTAATTATTTGTTTTTTCGTTATTTAAAATAAAAATTATCTCAACATGTATAATTTGGCTATTAGTTTGGCGATTTGTATAATTTGGCGAAATTGGTCGACGCGATAACCTAGAAGTACCCAATTTTTTTAATCATATCTTCATGTTTTCATTTCTAAATAAGCTGAAAACAATCACAGTAGAAAACTGTCCAGTCATGTCACTAAGTTGGAGTTTAGTTAGCAATGGGAAAATTCATGCAAATTAAACTCGATATAACTTGCGTATAATTTTAGACATTAAAATATAATTTTTAAAATTTACACATTTTATAATTATTCTAAATAGGAAAAAAAAATAATAATCTATATACATAACATTGTGAAGCAAAAAAGCTCGCAAAATAGCTAATAGGCAATATAATACAAACTCCACTTTTCTTTATACATATCTTTTGTGTTTATGGAAGAAATCTCCTTTCTCTTAGTTGATCATATGGAGACCTTCCTTGTTGATCTTACAAGGAAGGTCTCCATACTGGGCATACTCAGAACTTTTTGAAAAAAAAATACTGATTAAACTACTCATGTATGTAATAAAGGATCAGTAAAATTTAGCGACGGAATTACAGAAGAAACTATGTAAAAAATAAAATACGTTCGAATATTTGGCGCGAAAATACGAAAGCGTCACGCGATTTGGCGAGTAGCATTTTCCCCTCGCTAAAAGCAAAAGATTTTAATGCACCTGAAAATTTCTTGTCAGTTAAATTTTGGAATACGTGTAAATAGTATTTAGTGAATTTAAATTAGAATAATGAAAGCGTTTGACACAAATATGTATTTTATGTTACATATTTCTGTTGCTTTTGCTGCAGTTATTTAATTTTATCACGTTAAAAATAATTTCTTATATAAACTAGTTGGATGTGTAAATCCCGAAACTTTCTTCTATCTCATAAATACATTTTAATATATAAAAAAAAAAAAAAAAAAAAAAAAAAAAAAAAAAAAAAAAAAAAACTTGGTGACCCCAAAGTTACCCACTATCGAATTTCCTCGAACATTTCACCTAGCCTAATGAGATTCTGGTATCCGAAAACTCTAAAACGCAAAATTTAATTAATATTCTGAGAAAATGAGCTTAGTAGTGCCTCATGTTGGGTAATTTATACTAAAACCTAATAAGCATCTATTGATGTCAAGACCTAACAGAGTCTGAAATTTGATGGAATTTCGTCCATTAGTTCTTGAGATATAGTTATAACAAAAAATTTGCAAAACGTAGCACAGCAACACCATATCTTAAACAATTTATGCCAAAACGTAAAAAAGGGTCTAATTATGTTATGGTGTAAAAGAATCTGAAGTTTGATGAAATTCTGTGGATTAGTTCTTGAGATATAGCTAGTTTTAAAAAAATCGTGTAAAATACAGCACAGCAGCACCATCAGTTGAAGGATTTATAACAAAACGTAATCATCGTCTAATTATGTTATATGTCATTTTGTAACAAAATCTGAAGTTTGATGAAATTCTGTGCGTTGGTTGTTGAGATATAGCTATCGGAAAAATCGTGCAAATTGCAGCATAGCTGCACCACCTGTTGCAAGGTTAACCCATTAGTGCCTAGCGTCCCATTTTTGGGACAGTTTTAAAAAATTCAAGTAAACGCATTTCACACCAGTAAAAAGGAGGATAAATAAATTCTTTCTTTCTCGAGACAAAGTCCTCGATAAATTAAGATAAAAGTTATTCTTGCTTTAAAAGTGGTGGGAAAATGCAAAATTTGAATTTTAACGAAGAAAATAATTCAGGCACTAATGGGTAAATACCAAAATGTAATCAGCGTCTAATTATGTTATATATTCTAGTGTAAAAGAAACTTAAATTTGATGAAGTTCTCTGCATTAGTTCTTGAGATATAGCTATCGCAAAAATCGTGCAAAATGTAGCATAGCAGCGCTATCTATAGGGCAGTTTACACCAAAACCTTATCAGCGGATATGTATCTCAAGGTATCGCGGAATCTGAAGTTTGGTAAAATTCTGTGAATTAGTTCTTGAGATATAGCAATCTTGAAAATCATGAAAAACGTAGTATAGCAGCGCCACCTGAAGGCCAATTTTCACCAAAAACCAATAGGCACTAATTCATATTAAGGTCTAACAGAATACAACATTTTATTAAATTTCGAGCATTAGTTCTTGAGATAGAGCGCCCACAAATTTTTTGTCTCATACAGACAGACTCACAGACAGACATTTTCTAAAAATAGTCAAAACGTGTTCAGGACCTTCTAAAACGTATAAATCCGTCGAAAACCGGAAGTCGAAAATTTTCATGAATCCAATACTTTCTTCTTGTAGAGATAGAAGAAAGTAAAAATACTTTTATATTGAAAAGCATTTTTTCATAAATTTAAAAGTATAACAAAATAAAGTCCAGATGAAGAAAAACTGCAGTAATGCTTTTCAATATCTGAGAAGTTTTAATTTCCATAGCAACAAAATTTAATCGACAGAGCTCAATTAGATTGAGTTAATTTTTAGATTGAAACAATTTTGATTAATTTAAATTTTGTTTAATTTATAAAATTTCACAGTTAATTTTCATTCTAAATATATTATGACAAAAATGTAGTTAAAACAAACTAAAGCTGACAAAATTAATGTTATATAAATAAAATTTCTTTAAACAAGTTCACGATCAGTGTTGCCAGTGGGCTACTTTTTTTAAAATCAGATTTTTTGACTGGCACCACTTTTTTGAAACGTTAAATCACCTTTTGTTTTCGCCTTAACCCTCTGGATCCCAAACCGCCCGAGATATTTTAATTCGTATATTTCAGTTCCCACCAGAAAATTAAAACAATAATATTTGCTTTAATCAATAACAGAACATTCCGTATTTAAATAAAACGAAATTAGCCATTGAATTTTTCCTGTGTGAAATGAACTACATAATTTCTAGAACGTGTTCTAGCATGGGAATTAAAGGATTAATTATCATGTCATTGAATAAGGCACATTTTATCATTTGTAAAAAGTGGTGCCAATCAAGAATTTGAATTTAAAAAAAGTAGCTCGTCTGGCAACACTGTTCACGATGAAACATTTTCACCTTAAAAAGAATTTGACATTAAAATGTGCTTTTTCAAATTTTATTTTGCCGCAAACCGATGATAAATTGCCAAATAAAAGAAATATTCATTATTTTTCTACGAACGTTTTATCTGGGTTTCGCCAAAAAAAATTTTACAAACATATACCGGGTGATCCAGAAGTTTCGGGAGTTTTGAAAATTTAATAATTAGGAAACTATGTATAATACAAAGGTTCTGTTTTCAGATATATGCTCAGAAACATGTGGGATTTTTGTTTAGAATGAATCTTTTTAAATATATATAGTTACCATTTTTAGCAACAGGTGGCGCTGTTGTATAAGACTGAATGTACATATACCATGCGTTATATAGACACATGAGTTCATTGCGAAACTTCTTTTCTATGATATTGATGAGATTTCGTTTTAAGGGTGGTTCATGTTCAAACATTTTTTGTAAGGTAAATGAAATTGCGTTGTAAGGGAAATTTGATACAAAATTTCATGAGCAACTACAGTGTTTAGACATTGTCTAGACTAAGTTTAGACACATCTTTGCATGTCGCATTGTTTTCATATCGTACAATACGTCAAGTTAAAACTGCAAAAGAATCGATGGCCATTGCAAATGTGAAATGCTATGGTAAGCAAGGTTTGAGAAAAAGGCTCATTGGAAGATCATGATAGAAACAAGACATCCCAAATGTCTGTTACAATCGTAAATTAGGTAGGATTCTATGCCAATACTCTGTAGAAATCATCAGTTCATGGTGAGTGCAGTAAACTTGTGATATCACGATGAACTGAAATTTCTTCTGGAATTTCTTTCTGCTCTGAGGATACTGTGGATGCTGTTTTGCATCGGCTCACGGCGGTACTTATAAGCCATGAGCGTCATGATTAAACTTTGTAACCCTTGGACACTAATTCGTTCTTTTAAATGAGCTGTATCATACTATAAAAACAATACTATCAATTTTAGCGCCACCTGCTGTCAAAAAGTGCAACTAACATAATATGTTTTTTTCATCGAAAAAATAAATCCCACAAGTTTCTCAGCATTTCTGTGAAAACCGCATACTTCTATTGTTTATGGTTTTCTAATTATTAGCATTTCAAAAGTCCCGGGACTTCTGGATCACCCGGTATATCTACATAAGAAGAACATTCTGTAATTTTTTTCAGAATTTTCTGAGTATGCCCGTATGGAGACCTTCCTTGTTAGTGACAGGTTACTTTTCTGAAAGAGATTGAAAAAAGATATTCCACTAGTTTTAAACTCTTATACAAAATGAATTGTTTAAAAATTTGATACTGTCTGAGCTTAACTTAAAATTGGAATTTAATTTAATTCTTTCAAGTAAAACAAAGAAAGATATATATTTTATTGTAATGCTGAATTTGAAGTTTTACTTTCTTTGTAGAGAAGTATTTGAACGGAATATTTATTAAGCATTGTATTTCGAGTATAAAAGGAATTGTTTTGTGACAACTTTACATGTATTTAATTTTATTAATACCACTTATTAGGCTTAGATATTTTTTAAACGAACTGTATTACTTTTAACCTCCTAACTGCCGCGATTGTTTTTTTTTTTTTTTTTTTTTTTTTTCCGCACACTAAGCTGCAGGTTTCACTGCAACATAAGCAATATTTAAATTAATAAAATTCTACAAATAAAACTCAGTTTTGAAAAACTAAGTTAGAATTAATACTCTCAAAGATTATACACCTATACGTAATAACATATTTTGTATCAGATTGGAAAAACATCTTTTTTTAAATATTTTTAATAAATTACTCAGAAAACAACATTAAAATAACCCTTTGGCTGGGCAGTCAGGGGGTTAAACAGATAAAAATATAAAAATTTATAGTGTACAATTTCAATAACATTCTGATCCAAGGTAAAACTGCAACATAGCAATGAACGTTAATTTCGTATTATTATTGTTTTGTTTAAAATAAAAAATAAAATCTGTTATAATGGACGTATTTGAATTTAACACCAAAATTATGACCCAGATGTTCCCCATTACCTTATAATAATAACATTTCTACCTGTAGTTTCTATCATGCGAAACTTTTATACTACACTGTTTAAGTATATTTTCTCATACAATTTTCATTAATTTATAATAAACGGCATTTTTTGATCAAACAACTTGTTTTAACAAAGTAAAAGTGTTTTATTTTCTCATAGTAATTTATAATTACTTTAAATCACAAAATATAATCCATATTCTTAATATTGTGAAGCAATAAAACCTCGCAAAATAACTAATAGCCATTACAATACAAACCGCACTTTTCTTTATACAGATTTTTTTTGCTTGATGAAAGAAATTTCATTTCTGTTATTTAATCATTAAACGACTAATAGGTTACTTTTCTGAAGGGAATTGAAAAAGATCTTTCGTTAGTTTTAAATTCTTGTAGGAAATTAATTGTTTAAAATTTTTATACTGTCTGAGATAAGATTAAAATTGGAATTATATTCAATTTTTTCAAGTAAAACAAAGAAAGATATATACTACCTCTGACTATAATGTTCGGTGAATAATTCTGTAACATTAATGTAGATAAAATATTGATGAAAGTTACCGTACCATCCTTCAAAATAGTCATCTCCCATAACTATGCAATGCACCCCTCATACAGTGGTGGTCAAAATTATAAGGACAAGGCAAAAATCGCCATATCTTGGTTATATTTGGCGGGACACTTATGCAAATTTAATGGCTGGAAACCAATGAAAAATGGAGATTATTTTTGTATGCTTTGGCGGAAATATGTGGTAAATTCATATTCATAAAATGCATTATAAATTTATACAACCATTGGTTTTGGACATAATTATAAGAACAACTGTGTTTGTGTGGTCTAAAAAGTAAAATTTGCATGTTTTTTGCTCTGCACACGGAATTTCCAGACGATATAAATGCGTAGTAAGTGTTTGGGATCGTATTATTCTGTTTTTTAATCACGCCGCAAGGTGCAAAGCTTTTCGAGTTTTAGAAAAGAAAAATTAATGCAATTCAAAATTCAGGACTTTCTCTATGCTGAATTGCTACAAAGTAATAGATCAAGGAAAGTCATTTACAATTATCTTTAAAATACCGGTAAATATGAACGCCAAAGACATACAAGCAGGCTATCTTTTGTTTCTGTATGGGAAAAAGATTAATTTGGATAGACTAGATTGTTTTTGCAACTTCTAGTATGATCTCCGTAAAGAAAAAACGGTTTTCTCAAAGCATGTATTTGGAGTGATTCAGTAACGGACTGGGGAGGTTTCACAACTGGTAGAACGACTCCAACAGTTGTTGTGCAGGATAGGGGGAATTCTGAGAGCTACATTGATGTATTGGGCGATACTTTTTTACCAGAAGCACCGTTAATAGCGATTGGAGGCTTTTTTTCCAGCAGGACAATGTTTCGGCTCATGTTTCCCAAACTTCAAACTCGTGGTATAATGCTAATTCCGTGAAACTACTTGATTTGCCGGCCAGAAGTCCTGATCTGAATACTGTAGAAAAATGTGTGGGTATTCCGGCACACAAAGTATGCAAAAATTATATATAATCTCAAAACAAGCGAGAACTAATGTCTTCCATCGAAAAAGATCACTCAAAATCTTCCAAGAACGTTCTTAAGGAATTGTCTCTCCATGACGTCAAGACTGATAAGAGTGATTGAGAAGAAGCGGGGAGATTATTAATTATCTGTGTATTTCAGACAAAAACATTCATTGTCCTTATAATTTTGTCCAATTTTTTACAATGACATACTTTGTTACTTGTGACAAAACATTCATATTTTGCATTTCCCAATGTTTTGCATTCTACACTGATTTCTAGCATAGAAAAGCATTTAGTGTATAAATTTCACTTTATTTAGCCCAGAAATATTTTTTTCTGCCCAATTTTCAATTGTTCTTATAATTCTTACCACCACTGTATCTGCTGTACATGCCTTGGGAAATTCGCAAGAAGTCTTCTTTTGGGACGGAGTTCAAAAGCTTCGTCACGTTTCGTTGGATGTCAGCAATATGGTCAAATCTCTTTCAAACAGAGTTTGAGTCGAGAAAATAGGAAGAAGTCTAGAGGATTGAGATCTGGAGAGTAGGGTGGATGTTCAATTTTCTCCACTCCTCATGAATTTTTTCGGTGTCTTGCAAAGCATAAAACCAAACTTTAAACTCATCCTTTGTTCGTTCATTTTACTGTTCTCAGTTAAGAACCAACACACTGAACAAGCATTTAGTAAAACACGTCTTCCACAGAACATAAACGACGCTCAACTGAACAACGGTCGGGAAAGATGGTCAATACTTGACTCTATGCAGGTGCAGTTTTCTGTTTCCCCAGTGTTGCCAGATCGGTCGCTCTAAATTACTTCATCGAATTTTATTGTCAGAGGTAGTATTTAATTATAATGATGAATTTGAAGTATTAATTTCTTTGTAGAGCAGTATTTGAACGAAATATTTATTAAGCACTGTATTTCGAGTATAAAAGAATTTTTTTGTGACAACTTTATCTGTGTTTCAATTTATTAACACCATTTATTAGGTTTAGATATATATGAAATACACTATATTACTGTTAAACAGACAAAAATATGAAAAACTATAAAATACATTTTCAAGTACATTCTGATGCAATGTATAAATGCAACATACCAATAAATGTTAATTTCGTGGTTTTTTGTTGTTGTTGTTGTTGTTTAAAATAAAAAACAAATGTGTTATCATTGATAGATTTTAATTTAGCGCTAACATTCCGCATCTTTTCGTTCATCTGGTTTTAAGATTCCATATTCGGGTATCAAGTCAAATGAAGTATTTTAACAAAAGAAATTTTACGCAAGAGTATTTTTGGAGTCTTAAACGATATTGATATATGCGTTTTTCAAAATTTGGAGTAAGACACAATAATGGAAGATCAATACAATATAAAATAAGGATGGAAAAATAGAATGATTGAATGCATATTATTTGAAATTGGAAATGAAGTTATTATATATATATATGTTTTGATTCTCTTCTTATTTAGTTCACTTATAATTTGTTTAATCATATATCTTTTTTTCATTGCTGAATAAACGTAAAACAACCAGAGTAGAAAACTGTCCAGTCATGTCACTGTGTTGATTTTACGTCTATAGCAATGCGAAAATTCCTGCAAATTAAACTCGATATAGCTTGCGTATTTTTTAGACATTAAAATGTAATTTTGAAAATTTCTGTCTACCAGAGTGAACATAAGTAAATACATTTACAAAAGTTCAAAATCTAATTCAAGTGAGCATGGAAGCTGACTTGTATGGTCCTGTTGCCAAATATAAATTTTTTTAGATATTAAAATGTAATTTTGAAAGTTTCTATTTGCTAGAGGGAACCTAAGTGAATACATTTACAAATATTCAAACTTTAATTCAAATTAACACTAGTTTTTGGTTGGTTGGTTGTGTTTATGACGGATAATTATCAACACAGGGGATACAGGCCTTAATAGAGGATGCCCTCCGTGGGATCTTACTAAGGGAAACTAATCCGTATTTACGCAAGGAAATCCAAGGTTCGAAGAAAACAACGGAAAACTCCGAAAGATTACGCCGACGGCCGCGATTAGGTTGGAACCCAGCACCTTCTGTGTACTAGTTTCGAGGACAGAACCTCTCAGACACTGGTCGGGCCATTAGCTTTTAAAAGATGAATTTCTAAAACCTCATTGTAAAATCATGATGCAGTAGCCCCACGTAATGTTATAATAATTACGTTTTAACCTGCTGACCCGTGCGAGACTTCCACAGTGCAATCTATGAGTATATTTTCTCATGCATATTTCATTAACTTACAATTAACGGCATTTTTTGATCAAACAACGTGTTTTAACAAAATATGAATATTTTATTTTCTCATACAGATTTCATACAATTTATTATTATTTTAAAAAACAAAAAAATAGTCCAAATTCTTAACATTGTAAAGCAAAAATCCTCGCAAAATATTTAATAAGTATTATAATACAAACCACATTTTTTTTTACAGATCTTTTGTGTTTGATGACAGAAATTTCGTTTTTCTTATTTGACCATTAAACGTACTGACAGATTACATTTCTTAAGGGGATTGAAAAGATATTCCGTTAGTTTTAAACTTTTGTACAAAATGAATTGTTTAACAATTTAATACTTGTTTGAATCAAATAACTTCTTTTAACAAAACATGATTGTTATATTTTTTTTATAAGTTATCATACAATTTATAATTATTTTAAATGACAATTTTTTTGTGTATTGAACATTGTGAAGCAAAAAACCTCGCAAAATAGGAAATGGGTATTATGATGCAAACCGTACTTTTCTTAATACAGATCTTTTGTGTTTGTTGAAAGATATTTCGTTTCTCTTATTTGATCATTAAACTTACTGACAGCTTACTTTTCTTAAGGGGATTGAAAAAAGATATTCCGCTAGTTTTAAACTCTTGTACGAAATTAATTGTTTAAAATTTTTATGCTGTCTGAGATAAGATTAAAATTGGAATTATATTTATTTTTTTCAAGTAAAACAAAGAAAGATATATATTTTATTGTAATGCTTAATTTGAAGCCTTACTTTCTTTGTAGAGGAGTATTTGAAAGAAATATTTATTAAGCATTGTATTTCGAGTATAAAAGAGATTTTTTTGTTACATCTTTACATGTATTTCATTTTACCAATGCCACTTATTAGGCTTAGATATTTTTGATACGAGTTGTGTGTTACTGTTAAAGAGATAGAAATATTAAAAATTATAATATAACTACATGGCCATTAATGACCGGATATGCGATTTTTCACGTTTTGTTAAATATCTAGAAAAATACATGGAGAAATATTCTGAAATTCCACGTGTGTAGAAAAAATAGTACGGTGATACATTTTCGAGAAGAAGGTACCCCAAAATCCCATAGAGGACTTTCAACAAATTGAAAAAGTGAGAAACCTTTTGGATAGCACTGTCAATACTAATGTATCAAAAGCGTTCAAACTACAGATTATTATTAAATGACTTATTTTAATGAACTATGTTCATTTTTATGACGACAGCATGTATACTCGTAGAGAAATTAAGATTTTTATAAAAGCAGTCCGAAATTTTGACATATTATTTCCGTATAATTTGCAAAGTTTGTAATAAAAAAATTATTTTCATAAAATAGAACAAACAATATTGTATAAAATACCCTGTAATCAGAAATAAAAAATAATAAAATGTGTATTAAAGATAAGCAGGTCTACTAAATAATGTTTCATTGCGCAAGCGCAAACGCAATCAAAATATAATTTGCATAATAATAAACTCTTATAGAAAATGAATTATTTAAAAATTTGATACTGTCTGAGCTAAGCTTAAAACTGGAATTAAATTTAATTCTTTCTAAGTAAAACAAAGAAAGCTATAGATTTTATTGAAATGCTGAAGAGAAATTTTACTTTTTTGTATAGGGGATTTGAATGAAATATTTATGAATAGTCGAAGAGTCGACTGCACAAAACCCTAAGTCATCGAGCAGAAGAAAAAATCCTTTATTTTATGGAAGAGTAGTCATAGGGGAATCTAATCATCCATGTCTGCCGGAAGTGAAGTAATGCATAATAATTTAAAAACAAGTTGGAAATTGCACGTAAAGCGTAGCAAATGAGGTGCGTTCGTACGATAACGAAGTTTTAAAAATATCACTCGCATATATCAATCTCATAAAACTGTAAATTATTACAATTAAAATGCGCACCAAACAATGTTCCCCCTATAGCATTATGCAAAGGAATACTTTTGTGTGGCCTTGTAAATCAATAACAAATATTCTTTGCACCACAGATTATGCAAAATGTATATTATAATATGTACTTTATAGATGCATATCAATTTTATTACGTTCGAATGAGTGTAACACCATTAAAATATATTTGAAACATTTTTCCCCATTAACCGTAATGTAACGGAATACTTTTGATTGTTCCTGTAATTGAACTATGCATCCGATTTTGATAAAATTTGAAATAACTTGACAAAATTATGTAATAATTATGCATTTTAAATTTCAAACGATTCAGTTGGGTAGTTTTTGCGTTGTTATATGCGGACGGACAGACAGACGGACGGACTGAACGACAACAATAGGTGCTATGTGTAATTAAGAACGCACCTGATCAATACCACTAGTGGTTGACTCGTAAGCTTAGCATTATGTTTACTTGCACCCAATTTCTATGTTTTCATACTTTTGATTGTACTCAAACACAATGTAAAACGTACGAGCGAATCACTTGTGGTATAAATTTTTGACTTAAGCATCACTTCGCTTCCGGCAGACATGGATGATTAGATTCCTTATTACTACTCTTGCATTAAAAATAAAAGAATTTTTCTTGTGCTCGATGACTTAGGGTTTTGTGGTTCTTGGACTATAAGCATTGTATTTCGAGTATAATAGAAATTGTTTTGTAACAACATTACATGCATTTCGTTTCATCAATGTCATTTGCTAAGCTTAGATATATTTTAAACGAAATATCTTACTTTTAAACGGATAAAAAAGGAAAATTTGTAATATACAATTTCAAGTACATTCTGATACAATGTATCAATGCAACATGACAATGAAAGTTAACTACGTATTATAATATAAAAAAATAAAATTCACTTTCATTGACAGATTTGAATTTAGTACCAACGTGATTCATCTGATTTTATGATTAATCTTCCGTATTTGAGTATCAAATCAAATCAAATATTTTAATAAAAGAAATCTGGTGCAAGACTATTTTTTAAGCTTTTGGTTATATTTTTATTCGTTTGGAAACATAATTATTGGACGCAATAACTGAAGATTAATAGAATATAAGCTAGTCGTTGGGGGTCACCGTAATAATTTCCCATCATGGATATGCATAATATAATATATGAAAATAAAACATGTGTAAACTATTTATAAAATGCATCGCAATTTCAAAACAAATTTAAACGTATATTTAAATATTTTTTATATGCATAGTTATGTTCTATTAATGAATTGTTCATGAATCCATTTCGACAAATTATGTAAAACGCCAAACTGCTCTAGTAGTACCGAATGACATAAAAAAATATTCTTATAGCTGCACAAACAATATTCATATTAACTAAAAATATTCATATTAACTTTTCGGACAGCCGGCTGTACTGTAGTAGTTTAGAAGACGAAGATGAATAATTCGCACAAGAAAAGGTGTCAGTAGATAAATGCATAAATCTGAGTGAAATCTAATATATGCTTTACAGAAACAACAGTGTATTTCCGAAATACAACATTCTTTATTTGTAAAAAACACGAAAACAAGAAAATAAAGAAAATAAAAGAAAAAAGCAAACTCGTTCATGAACGGTAAAAAACTGTAGCAAACAAAGTTGGCATAAAGTTTTGAAATAGCAAGATAAAAAATAATTTCATTGTTTATTAGATTTTTTTTCTATAACATACAACATATACAGGGTGTCCCCTCTCAACGGTGGCCAATGGCTAATTTCTAAACTGTTGGTCATAGACATATAGTTCCAATTATTTTTTAAGCGATTTAGGTCAAAAAAATGTTTTACTAAAAAATTACGAAAATTAAATTTTTATACGGTTACCCGGGCCTATAAGTGATATTTAGAAAAATTTTACCACTACTCTAACAAGTAAGACAAAAAAAGTCCCATTCCTCTGCGATCAAAATTGACCGAGTTATAGCTGTTCAAAGTTGAAGCATATTTTTTGCTGCAAAATAGGGATCAGTCACAAATTTACTGGAAATAAAAATAAACATTGGATAGAAAATTTAACTTTAAACATTGAGAGTAAAAACATTTTTTACAATGTTCTTTCTGAATTTTTGTTGACATTTACATGTTAAAGTAATATATGCAATTTGTGCTAAAAATATAAGTAAAAAAATAACAGAAATGTTGTTAAATTAAACTATGAAAAAAAAGCAACAGTCACAAATCGTTACAAAATGATACATATTTAAAGCTCTATTAGATTACTCAACCTAATAGATTTTGATGTAGTCCTATAAAATAAATAAATGGAACGCACCTAAAATCGTATTAATATTACATTGTCATCGGGTTTAAATAAGATATGGGATTTGAACCTCAATCAGATATTTGGAAGTGAGTTAAAATTTGAATAAAATTTTTGAACTAGGAAAATTTACATACGAAAACTATGAATAAAATAAAAGCTTATCAAAATAACATACCTTTTTAAAATAAAATCACGAAAAGAATCAGCTTCATTTGCTTGCAAAATAAAACATACGTAAAAATACAATTGAGGATATGAATTTCAAAACTCGACTTATCGCTTTTTGATTTCTCTATCAGTCTATACAAACCTCCTCTATTGTAACAATCCAATCTCAAAATTTATAATGAAAACCAATAGATGCATTTAAAGTTTTTTCGCTATTTCCCAAAATTTGATTTTTTCGATAAAGAGAATTTTGAAATTCATGTCTTCAGTTATTTTAATAACCAATCTAGAAGTTAATTAATTATAATTAGCACTACCGTAAAACTTATACGGTGACAGCGCCTTCAGTTAAATCGCTCATTTAAAACATTTTGTAATTGGAACTATATGTCTGTAACAAAAAGTAGCCTTTGAACAGCGTTGGAAATCGACTCCCTTTATAACACTTTAAGCACTTAGTGTACGTTCCCTTAAAGCTCAGTCGATCTCATTCGTTTTCAGCAATAGAAAAGTGGTTTAAGTCATGAAATTTAAAGTTTCATAACTCGGTCAATTTTAATGTTACATGAATGGGACCTTTTCTGTATTACTTGCTAGAGTGTTGAAAAAATTTTACTAAATATCACTTATAGGACCGGGGGACCGTATAAAAATTTAATTTTCGTAATTTTTTAGTAAAACATTTTTTTGAACAAAATCGCTTAAAAAACAATTCTTTGCCTTTTTTAAAGCATTTTTGCAATTGGAACTATATGTCTATGACCAACGGTTTAGAAATTAGCCATTGGCCACCGTTGAGAGGGGACACCCTGTATAATATCAATTAAAGTAAGTTTTTTATAACTAAGCTATCTTTCTCTTACATAATTATCACTTGATAATGAATTAAATTATGGCTAAAGGTACCATTAAGAATACAAAACCACTACTGATATCCCTTCAAAGATAAGGCATAGTCAGGGCATTTTTAGTCAGGTCCGCATTTCTGAAGTTATTCTGAAGTAAATTACTACTACTATAACAGCAGCAGTTGATATAAAACAACAGTTTACAACTATTGACCGGTCTTTAATGCAAGAAGCATATTCAACAAAATTTATTTTAAATTTCTTTACTTTATTTCCGGTGAAAATTTGTGAATTAATCTGCAGTTTATTGTTTCGATACTTTTGTTATATGTTTCTGAAATTTATTATTTAAAATAAAGACTAATTTTACTTCTTTGTCCAGCATAATCTTCTTTTCTTAAACACATTTATTGAAATACCTACTAATTGTATGTGGACTTATTTATTCCATTCTTTTTTATTTTTTAAACTATTTTTCCAACTTTTATTTGTACAATGTTGTGAACTAACTAAACAGGTAATATTGGACAAACACGGAAGAATTAAGAGACTTAGAAAACATGTGGAAGGAGGAATGGGAAGAAGACACAAGGAAACATGTGGAGGGAGGAATGGGAAGAAGACACAAGGAAACATGTGGAAGGAGGAATGGGAAGAAGACACAAGGAAACATGTGGAAGGAGGAATGGGAAGAAGACACAAGGAAGAATGTGGAAGGAGGACACAAGGAACCATGTAGAAGGACATAAGGAAAAGAAAACAAGTGAGTAAGTGTGATCGCAGATCAAACAAAGGGTTTCGTTGTTTCTTTCAAAACAACTAATACTTTAAAACAGGCCTGTCCAACCTTTTACTAAGCAGGGGCGCATCTAACCTTTTGGCAAGCAATGAAGGGCGCCATTTTTAAAATTGCTCAAAACATGCAAAAATATAATCTTTTAATAATAGTAGCAATAAATATAAGCAAATACATAACGCAGAAGAGACATAATGTCCCTATAGATCTAAAGCGCATGTTAAAAAAAGCAAAAAATCAAAATAACTGTAAATTGTAGTAAATTTCGAATAATACTTTTTTTCTATGAGAAGTTATGTGAAACATTTTTGAATTGGAAAGAGACAGAAAGTGAAATATCACGTATTATTAAAATAAAATGGTAATCAGATACATCGTCAGGTTTTGGGAGAAAAAAGATATAAAAACAATAGCTTGCAATTAGTGAAGAAACGCAACAGCACGTAATTTGTTTCTTAAAAAAAATAATCATGTGCTGTTGCTTTTTTTTATATACATTACGTACGTTATAACTGTGGATGCGTCAAAAAAACTTGTAGAGATTTTTAAAAATCTCTCAAACAGATATCACTGATTTTAAATAAAGTATCGTTTCAAGGGAATTTTATTATATATATATATATACACTAGGAACAGGAAACCTTCAAAAGGGCGCCAAGAAAACTTGGAAAGGGCACCATGACGCCCGCGGGCGCCGCGTTGGACAGCCCTGCTTTAAAACATATATAAAATTTGTTAATTTATAATTAATAAATTCTTACATAGGAAGTAGCACCAACAATTTTAATTTTTAAATATTTTAAAATAATTTAAATAAAATGAAGTTATTTATTTTATTGAAATTAAATATGTTCAAAGTATTTAAATAAAATCCAAATTTCCAAATTTCCTGAACATTCAAAATAAAAAATTAAAAAAAATTGCAGAGGTATAAAAAAAGTTTATTTCAAAAAACGGAAATTAATTGTTTAAGCGAAATTAAATGTGTTCAAATCAAATTATTTAAATAAAATCCAAAATTCTCAATTTTTCGAACATCAAAATTGAAAAAAAAGTTAGCAGAAGTATAGAAAAAAGTTTATTTCTAAAAAAGAAGATAAATTCCTTAAGCGAAATTGAAAATGCTGAATTATTAATAAATCACAACAGTTTTTAAAACGGAAAGAAAATTGGACTCCAAAAAATATTATGACTGTCAGATGAATGAAACAATAATAATATAAGCCCTTAAATTGACAAAAATTACAAAATTTCTTTTAATTAAATCCATCTTAATATGAAAATTTTAGCTTGCATCACCGGGGATCGAATTAGCAATCTCCTATTTAATAGCGATACACTTTACCTCCAAGCTATGATGTCTACACGCAAAACGTTCAAATTAAGGTCCCGTTTTAAAATGTAAATCGCAAAAATGAACGGATGACATTGATAAAATTAGTTTAGTTAAAATAATACACTTTTTCAAAATTTGTACAATTTGATGTTTGACACGAGTTATTCAAATGGAAATACATGAAATTTGAAGCCTCTCGCTTGTACAGTTTTTGTGTACGAGATCGCCTTGTGTACAGATGACAGAGATGAATAGGGTTTCGTCATATGAGCAAAACCCCAAAAATAGGCTGTCTAATAGACAGCTGACAGTCTGACAGTCTGTCTCAGTGTTTTGTTTCGCCTTAAATGCGTAAATAGCTTATATACATATTCCTGGTTGGCGCTGTTCGCTTATCTGCTGCATCTGTATGATCGTAAAAGATTTCGTAACACTTAACTTTTTTCGTTTTTCTATAATTCCCATTTAAATTTTCCTTAAAACAATAAAAATTCAGAGCCTAGCAAAATATTTACTTTCTGCTCAAAATCTGTATCCACAGGGATACATTCTTTCATTATCTTTCATATTTTACATTTTATTGTTTTTAATAAGATCTTGTTAGCTTCTACAAAAGCTTCGATCTTTATTGAATTGCATGGTTACACAATACTATTTAATTATTAAGGTGCAATTTGGCGCAGTATACTGTTTCAGCAAAAAAATCTTGACACTTGTGATTTTAGACGATTTGTTAAATATCTATGAATATACATAAGGAATTTTTCTGAAACTCCAGGTGTGTAAACAAAATAGTACACGTCATATATTTTCGTGAAGAGTTTAACCCGAAATTCAACAGGGGACCGTCAACAAATTTAAAAAGAACGAAGATCTTTTGGATAACCCTGTCAAAACTAATGAAGCAAAAGAGTGCAAACTTCAGATTATGATTAAGTGACTTATTGTAATAAACTGTGTTCATTTTTATGAATATAGCATGTAAACTCGTACAGAAATTTAGGTTTTTATAAAAACGGTCCCAAATTATTTCAAGTTTTTTGCTTATAATTTGCAGAGTTCTTCATAAAACACAATGTTCTTTTCAGAAATTATGACAATCAACATTGTACATAACACCCTGTAATCAGAATTAAAAAAAATAATAAAAAATATGTGACAAATAAGCAGGTTTACTAAATAATTTTTTACTGCGCATGCATCAACACTATTAAAATTGCATTTGCATATTGTGTTAGATAAATTTATGGAGCAAAGTTTGTGAAAGTCTCAAAAACATAGCTTTAAAATTCTGAAAAATATCGTCGATTGAATAAGACCAAAATCCAGTATTCCCAAAATGAAGCAAAGAGATGAGGGACTGTATCCATATTCCGTTGATCAGTGCCTACACAATGTTGTACATGCTATTATATTTCGATACAGCTCCTTATCTTTTTGCTTTATTTCGTGCATAACGAATTTTGATCTTATTCAATGTGATGGTAATACAGTATGATGGTAAATGCACTATTGATCCAATATTGCATCAAAATGCCATCAATACAAATTCCTGCCTGGGCATTTTTGCTTAAGGTATGTTGTTTGTAACTTGAATATTTGGGCTCTTTTCCTTTTTTAACAATATTTAATAGTTTATATTAAACACCTTGTTGATATTTGAGAGTCCCCCAAAAGTTGATTATTTCTATTCATTGATTAAACAAAGGAATATGATTAAACCTTAGTTTTGAATCTCAATCTGATAAAAGACGACATTTAAAAAAAATTATGATTGAGAAATTAAACAATCATTTGGATGTTGCGATTCTTTGTACAGTTTAACTTTTATTTCCATAGTATTAACCTTTTGATTACGGAGTAGAAATGGCAAATTTTTTATATCCATTCGCACCACAATTTACGAAAAAAATTGTTTTTAATAGATTTGTCTTGAAATTTTTCGGCTGCAAACTTATGGCACGGATTTGTTTTAAAAAGTGGTGCTAATATAATAAAGAAATCGTCTCTGTGACCACATGTATCCCAACCCCGTAATCAAAGGATTAACAAAGTCTCAGTAAATTACTTTAAGATACTTTAAAGACTTTATCTCAGAAGAGTTGTGCGAGGAAGCTTAAAAAATCACAGCGAATAACCTACATCATTTGCATGATGGCACTTATAATAAGTAAATTTAAAGAACAGATAATGCATTTAAAGAAACATATGAATAGGATTCCACGCCCTTTCACTTGAATTTTACTCTAACAATTTATATTCATTTATTATATGTAACTAAACTTGATACAGATGTTTACATATACTTTAATTGATTTGCGTTTGATAATACCGTGCAAGAACTTCGGGCAAGTTAGAAATATTTAAATTTTTAGCTCTCTAAACCGTTATAGCTCTCTTTACGATGATCTTACTTATAGATGCCCACTCATGACTTTTAATACTTACAAGGAATGTCTCCATTGGGGGCATACTCAGAATTTTTTGAAAAAAATACGAATTAAACTACTCGTGTAGTAATAAAGGATCAGTGAAAATTAGCGGCGGAATTACATTATTAGATATGTAAAAAAATAAAATAGTTTGGAATAATTGGCGTGAAAAGCTGAAAGCGACGCGGGATTTGGCGAGCAGTGCATTTCTGCGCCAAAAGCAGACGATTTTAACGAATCTGAAAATTGATTTTAATTAACTTCACTGTTAAAAATCTGCAGCATTTACTGCAACGTCACTCCACTACTTTTATAGAATATCTCTCTTCTGACCAATGAAAAATGCTCCATAGCACGGTGAATTGACCGTGTCATACACTGTTAAAAATCTGCTGCATTTTGTTGCAACGCACTCCACCGCTTGAATATAATATCTCTATTCTATTCTATTCTATATCTCTGAGAAAGCTCCATTTCACGGCCAAGTAACCGTTTTCTATACAAGCAAGGGAGTGCGTTGCAACAAAATGCAGCAGATTTTTAACAGTGTATTTTTCAATTTGGAACAATTTTAATCAATTTAAATTGTGTTTTAAATGGTAAAATATATTAATTTCATTTTGTTATAAGTACATATAAACGTATATGACAAAATTACACTTAAAGTAAAGTAAAAATGCAAAACTAAAATTACTTAAACTAAACTTATTTAAATAAATTGAACATAGAAAGTTTTTTCTTTAAAAAGTATTCGAAGCGTAAAAGCGTATTTTTCAAAATTTCGTTTTTTCGCCAACCGGAGATAAATCGCCAAATAAACGAAATTTTTTTTATTTTTTTACGGACGTTATAAGGAGGTTCCGCCGAAATTTTTTTATAAACATATATAACTATATGAGAAGAACATTCTGTATTTTTTTTCAGATTTTTCTGAGTATGCCCGTATGGAGACCTTACTTGTTAGTACGTCATCTTTAACATCTATGACTGCATTTAACGTTTTCACATCGCTTGGATGTACAAATCTGAATCAGTCATTCCGTTTCATCAGTATAATGTAAAGCAAGAATTAATCGATTAATAGGCTGGATCTTGTTTATAGCTGCAAATTTGTTGAGCCTGGTCTTGGAATTTACAAAAATCGCAGCAAGAAAAATGTTTCAACTAATGAAACGATCTATTCGTGTATGGCATCATAGTCATGAAAGAAACTACTGGTTCAGTTGAAGGGATGCGAAGCTGATAAAATCAGTCATATGATGCAAAAGGAAGAGATGCGAAGTCCTTAATTTCTTGAGGTCGAGCGACACGTATATTTGCTGCTTAAAAGATTAAGAAGCCTTGATTATCTCCACCATTACCCCCGGTTTACTGTAAAATTTGCTTCTATTTAATAAGGCACATGTTTCTGTTTTTAAAAACCGATGATGCAGCATTAAAAATTTCGTAAAAGGCTCCCGTCGCCTAGAAGTTACATTAAAACCATGAGTGGACTACGTCTCTAACTATATTCTTTGTAAGTATTACATATACAGTAAGTTCACAGAATATTAAATGTAATACAATAAATTAACTTTTAGGCTAATTTATGTGTAAATTTTCATTTTACTATAACAATTTTGCCAGTACTGTAATTTGTTTACATGTTTGTTACATGAATAATTTTTTAAAAAAATTAATAATATCGTTTTGAGTAAGTGATTAGGAAATACAATAAAATAAAATTCTTAGCATTTCTTTAAAATGTCACAACTTTTAGCGGATGACTTTTTTTAACACTACATCTGCAATTTTTTTAAATTACAAATTTATAAAAATTTTCTATTATGTAAAGGCGAATTCCGAAAAAAAAATTGTTTTTAAACTAAAAAACATATAATAATTTGTGGAAAAGTTTGATGTTCACATCTGCCGAATGTTCACATGTGCCCCAGTCTCCCCTATTCACTTTTTTTCAGCTACTTGAATTTCTGCTATTTTTAATGGAGAATATTACTATTGAACCAAGACTTCAAATGTGGTATTTCTTTTGGGATAATACCCGCGCCAGTTCACATAAAATAAATAATAAGGAAGATATTTCAATTTATCAATTTTTATGAACTTGAATGGGAAAACTTACATTCCCTTTGATATATATACATAAATGTATTTAGACTATCATTTTTCTAAGTCTGAATAATAATACATCCAGTCGATAGTGATCTGTAATAACATTCTAGTCAGTTGGCCAGCATTTCGAACCAAATTGTGCATTTATTCACCGATTCGACAAATCACTGTCGTTACTGGACATCGCGCGTGCTAGAATATTCATAAGTGTTATGAGCTTGTATCACCTAAAGTAGTTCATATAAATTATATTAACATCATTCGTTTACTTTATCATATAATTGCAATGCTTCTTGTAACCTATTACTATGGTTCTGGATTTCCAAATTAAAACATAAATATTTTTATAAAAATCAGAATAGAGCATTTTGTGAATCAGCAGATAAGTATTCATGTCTTTTGTATATACATTATGTATTTAGAACCTCAATATCCTAAGGCTGATGAAATAGTACGTTGAGTCAATAGTAACCTGCAATAAAAATTCATTTCTTGTTTATAAAGACCAGTGCTTTGTGGAAAGCACTTTTACTAGAATACCAAATGATTTACCTCCAGCCCATCGGCGATTGCGTTTAAATTTTTTTGTAACTATATTCATCTATTTTTTTCTGGTAGAAATTTTTTAATACACATAAGTAATATTAAAAGAAAATTTAATTAAAAATAGGATCAGTTGTAATAAGAATGCCTATACCAAATTACAATGTAAAAATGTTCGCACCCCTTTTAGAAAATCTCATGCCATTATTAGTAAAATAAATTATTCATAATCTAAGAAAATGTGACATATGTGCTTGCATAGTTACTGATGGAAGAGAACGTAGCTCAGTGGAAGATTTACCAATTATTCGGAAGTTTCAGCTGGATTTATTAATTCGATAGTTTTTAATGTTTTGTATATTTTGTAAGATAATGTTTTGAAAATTATTTTCTCCATGACTTGATTTCCAAGGACACTGGCACCACTTTTAAAAATAAGAAAATTTACATTTAATATTTAAACCACAACATTCGTAATCCCCACCTTCATTCACAGATTTTACGATATTTTTCTGCTGTGAAACACTTCGAAAATATTCTTAAAATTTAGTGGTAGCACTGTGCGAACCGTAATCATTATTAAGAAGAAAATTTTAAAAAGGGCAAAATTCTGTTTCAGTTACTTGATTAAACCTGGTATTTTTATATTATTCAAGGTTTGTAATTATAATAAAATATTTTTTTAAAGCTTTATAAGTATCGGAGTTGATGATTGATTTGAATCACTGTGAAAATGCATTGACATTTCGGGATCTTCTACTAATCACGCAGAAATTTCATTATTTTTTCACACCATCTTTCAACTATGTCACACTCGAGCGATACCTTCCAGGAAACTCTTCTCTGTTGTAATGTTGCATTTTGTATTAACTTAAAAAAAAATGTTACATACCTGCTTATGTAAAATTATTTACCATAAAATTAGTGCGTGCTTTTATTTTAAACCGATGAAAATCAGGGTTGAAAATGGTAAGGGAAAAAGACAGTCAAAAAAAGATGAAGCTACCAGTATTTTCTTATAGAAATTTCTTCCGGTAATATAAAGGGATTAAATAATGACAATTTTACTTAAATAAAATGTTGATGTTTAACACCTTATTTTTTTCTTTACAGTACTTTTCCCTGACCACTGGCCACTCTGAAAATGCAAGAAAAAAAAAAGATATAGTATAAATAAGGTACCCTGGGGTAATAACGCCACGTTAAGGTTCTACCAATTTTCACGGCTCAGTTTTAGTTTGTATTTTTCAAACAAATATATGATTTGATACAGCAACTCATTGACTATCTATATAAAAAATAATTTAACAGATATGTATTCATAAAATGTAATGGCGTGATTTCTTGACCAATGCTATTTGGCGTTATTACCCACCTATATGGGTAAGAACGTCATGCAAACAAAACTATGAAATAAGATGGAATAATTGCATGTAGATTGCCCAATTCTAAAAATACAACTCTACAAACTTAGAAATTGACAAATTGCAAAGCTATTGAAAATGTTCAATTTTTTGGAAAGTGTAAGAAAAATAAAGGTGTGGTGTGTGGGGGAAGGATGAGACAAAAGAATATCAGACCGTGAGCTTCTTTTTGCTTAAAAAGGACCGCTTAAATAGAATTATTAGAAACATTGCACAGTTTTAACTGTGTTTATTTGAATCAGTATTTAAGATGTAGCTCGGCCACTGTAGGGAATCAACCGGGGTATTAATGCCAAGGATTGGCGTTATTACCCCGTTATAGTTATTGAGCTGTACATTTTAAATTACAAATTATCTCGAGAAGATATCTGAAATCTTCAACAACATTTTGAAAGTCCATGAAATGCACTACAAATTTATGTAATTAACAAAGTATTTCCGGATAAAAAAATAGCCTTCAAATCACAAAACATATCGCGCAAATTTTAGATGGAGCGTTAATTTTAGTTGCTTGAAAAAACAATAAGACCTAAAAATGAAACAAATTAACTTGAAGCTGTTTTTTTGCGATTTATATGACTCAAAACCCTTCTGCGCAGAGCACATGGGTGTCATTTACCAGATTATTTCATAATTATACAAAATATTAGCACTTGGCGTTATTACCCCGCCTGGCGTTATTACACCAGACCACCTTATTAATAACGAAATAATTTATTTATTTACCATGTTGCGTGTTATCAATGTAGCTCTCTTAAAAAAACAACGATTATAATGTTAAATAATAGTTAACAGTATATTAATAATGGTTTTTATGAGAATCTTGCTTATGAATTTATAAACCATATATCTTTTAGATCTAACAAAATTTAAAGCCAAGCAATAATATATTAATGTGAAAATGTAGCAAATGAAATAATATAATGTTGAAGATTTTTTTAGAAAAACATGAAAAAGTAACAAGATTAAGAATATGTACATACAATAAATATGTACATATAATAAACAATGAACATCAGAAAATAGAAAAATTCGTAACATTAAAAAAAAATACATAGCTCTTTTGAAACTACAATTATTTCTCTTTCATTCAAAATAAAATTGAAAAAAAAGTCCAACAATCAAAAAATTTTATTATTTATCAAAGTTATTTTTTTGTTACATACTGTGTTTTCTTTTAAATTATTATATTGCTGTATTTTCCAATGCTATCTTCCCTGAATTCTAAATGTTAGAAAAAAACATTTTCAGCATGAAGTTTTAGAACTACTTCTTTAAAAGAGATTGAAAGAGTTTGATTACTTTTAAACTTTTTTATTACTTTGTATTCAAAGGAAATAAAACATATGCTTCACTTAAATTTTTCGTTGAATAGGATGAAATGTATTCTTGTCAATTCGGTTCAAAAAAAGTTTCAGTGCGATCTCAAAACTTGAGAAAAGTCATTGCATTAGCCTTCAGGGAAATTTTTACATGCATACATTTTCAGTCACAGAAATCTGTCACAGATTTATTTTTTGTAGCGATAAAAAATTTGATTCTGCAAGTATATCTGATTTGGATATATATTGGTATATTTTATATCTATCCGATATAAGTAATAAAAAAAGTGAAGTTTTTTTCATCTTTAACTTTTTACTGCAATAAATAAAATAACGTATATTAAAATTGTAAAATATCCAACAGCAAATAATTTTTATTAATTTAATAAAGTTACTTTCTGGTTATGTACTTTGCTTTCTTTTAAATTATTATTTCGTTATTTTTCCCAATGCCGTCTTCCCTGAATTTTAAACATTACACAAAAGCATTTTCAGCATGAAGTCTTGAAAAACTTTTAAACTTTTTTATAACTTTGTGTTCAAAAGGGGAAAAAAGCATGCTTCACTTAAATTTTCTGCTGAATACGATGTAATACATTCTTGTAAATTCAACGTTAAAGTTTCAGTTCGATCTCAAAACTTGAGAAAAGTCATTGGATTTGTCTTCAAGGACATAAGTACATTTTACTTCATAGAAATCTTTCAGAAATATATTTTCTCCTAGTTATAAAAATTTTGCTTGTGCAAGTACCGGGTGATCCAGAAGTTCCGGGAGTTTTCAAATGCTAATAATTAACAAACTATAAACAATAGAAGTATGCGGTTTTCACAGAAATGCTTAGAAACTTATGGGATTTGTATTTTTGATGAAACAAACAAATTATGTTAATTACACTTTTTGCCAACAGGTGGCGCTAAAATTGACAGTATTATTTTTATGGTATGATATAGCTCGCTAAAAAGAAAGAATTAGTGTCCAAGAGTTACAAATGTCATTATGACGCCCATAGTTTATAAGTACCGCTGTGAACCGACGCAAAACAACGTGCACCGCACAGTATCCTCAAAGGAGAAAGAAATTCCTGATGAAATTTCAAATTTATCGTGATATTACAAGTGTACTGATTCATTATGAGCTAGTGATTTCCACCGAGTATTGGCATTGAATTCTACCTCATTTACGATAGCAACAGACATTTGGGATCTCCTGCTCTTATTAGGATCTTTCAATTAGCCTTTTTCTCAAACTTTTCTTACCATGGCATTTCACATTTCTAATGGCCATCAAATCTTTTTCTATTTTTACTTCCGTATTGTACGATAAGAACACAGCTCGACATGCAATGAAAGCATGTCTAAACATGGCAGTTACTCATCAAATTTTGTATCAAAATTCCCTTTCAATGCAATTTCAACCACTTTAAAAAAAGTGATTGAACATAAACCACCTTTAAAACGAAATCTCATTAATAGTCTATAAAAGATGTTTCGCAATGAACTTATACTCATGTGTCTATAAAGCATATTTTATAGTTACATCCAGTGTTGTACAGCAGCGCCACCTGTTGCTAAAAATTTTAACTATATACATGTAAAAAAATCATGCTAAACAAAATCCCAGGTGTTTCTGAGCTATATCTGAAAACCGAACCTTTGTATTGTACATAGTTTCCAAATTATTAACATTTCAAAACTCCCGAAACTTTTGGATCACCCGGTACATTGGTTCATTGTATATCTATCCAATGGTAAGTAATAAAAAATTGAAATATTCCTTTATATCTTTAACTCGACCCCTAACATCTTTTTCGCATGTAAAAAAAAAAATAATAATTTTCAAATTTTCAGTTAAAATTTTATGGCGCCTACCCTATGTATACAATTAGGGATTTTAATTATTGCACTGATATATTTTAAAATTAAACAGGCTTAAATTAATTAATTTTATTTGCTTAACGCTCTGCAATTTACTTTACATTAATATTTTTAATTATTCACTTAAAATAATAAAAGTAAATGTTACCTTAATAGGTTGATTAAAACTTTTTTGTTTTCGAAGGACAAATTAATTTTTTTTGTCAAATACAGCCATTCAAAATGTACAAAATAAGTGTTATTTCATTCTTTGGATCGTTCGTGATAAATTAGAATGGTGATATTGGCAAAATTCTAAAGAAAAAGTAGCTAAAATAATTCGAAAATTAAGTCTTTTGTTGATTTTGTAACTATTTAAGTTAATCAAAATTAAACTATATATTCCTTTTTCTTAATAGAAAAGGCTGTTTATGATATCGCTACTTATGATGCACGCATTTATTTAAACAGTCTAAAAGTAATTTTAACATTTTTAAAAGAATTTAAATAAACTTAAAGGACGTTATTTAGTGCCACAAATTACAGGCTACGTCAGGACTGAGGGAGATACAATAATGTAGTAAAATTGCAAAATATCCAAAAACCAATACATTTTATTAATTTATCAAAGTTGCTTTTTAGGTGCGTTCGTAATTATGTAAATACGTAGCACCGATTGTTGTCGTTCAGTCCGTCCGTCTGTCTGTCTGTCCGCCCGTCCGCAGATAACAACGCAAAAACTACCCAACTGAATCGTTTGAAATTTAAAATACATAATTATTACATAATTTTGTCGAGTCATTTCAAATTTTATGAAAATTGGATGCATAGATCAATTACAGGGACAATCAAAAAGATTCCGTTACTTTACGGTCAATGGGGAAAAAAGTTTCAAATGCATTTTAATCGTTTAAAATTTTAAATATATAATTATTACATAATTTTGTCGAGTCATTTCAAATTTTATCAAAATTGGATGCATTAGTTTAATTACAGGGGCAATCAAAAGTATTCCGTTACATTACGGTTAATGGGGAAAATGTTTCAAATGCATTTTAATGGTGTTACACTCATTCGAAAGTAATAAAATTAATATACATCTATAAAGTACAAATTACAATATACATTTTGCATAATCTGTGGTGCAAAGAATATTTGTTATTGATTTACAAGGCCACACAAATGTATTTCATTGCATAATGGTATAGGGAGAACATTGTTTGGTGCTCATTTCAATTGTAATTATTTGCAGTTTTATGAGATTGATATATGAGAGTGATATTTTATAACTTCGTTATCATACGAATGCACCTCATTTGCTACGTTTCACCTGCAATTTCCAACTTGTTTGCCTCGTATTTCGTTTTCTTTTAAATTAGTATTTCGTCGTTTCTTTCAATTTCTTCTTCCCTGAATTCTAAATGTTACAAAAAAGCATTTTCAGCATGAAGTTTTAGAACTAGTTCTTTATATGTTATTGAAAGAGTTTGATTACTTTTAAAGTTTTTTATTGCTTTGTGTTCAAAGGAAGTATCACTTAAATTTTCCATTGAATACGATGCAAATAATTCTTGTAAATTCAACTCAACAAAAGTTTCAATTCGATCTCAAAACTTGTGAAAAGTCATTTCATAACATATGTTTTCTGTTCGGCTTTTTCATTTATATCCTGAAAAAAATTACCTGTCGGAAAAAAAAAAAAATGTTTAATATTATTAACGTTTTTTTTATGAATTTTAAAGCTAATCAATAACATATTACCGTAATTTCGGGTGTATAAGCCACGGGTCAAACATTTCTTTTTCGACCCAGAATTTTTTTAAAAATAAGTGTAACTACTTAGATCGCCGTAAATATTTGTCTTCAATCACTAAATAAGATTTCTGGGTCCAAAAATAATTGTTTAATCCGCGGCTTATACACCCGAAATTACGGTAATCGGCAAATGTGATGAACGAAAGAATTTAATGTATAGAGATTTTATAAAAAAAAACAAGAAAATATAACAAGATGAAGAATATGTATGTGTATAATCTTGGAAAACAAAGTAAACACCCCCTACGAAGTCTACAAAAAATTATCGCAGAAGAAAATTACTGGTATCAAACGATTGGAAATAAAGTCTACATTTTAGAATAATGAATTTAAATTTTTTTATGGTGCCATAGACATATTAAAATGATTTCTAACATTTTTTTGCAATAGTAGTACCATTTCCAAGGTCTTAAATGAACTTAAAACTTTTCATTTAAGCTTAAAATAAATTTTCATTCAATTCCTGTGATAAGTTTATTAAGAAATTAATTTTAGTTCTACTTAATTATCCCGTGACCAAAAAAAATCTCCAAACAATAAGATTAAATTCCAATAATGGATGATCGTGAATGTCACATTCAATGACATTAATTATGATACAGGTGCTTAAAATGTCATTAAGCGATTTTTATTTCGACTTTTTATTTGTATTTTTATTAATATTTTACGAAATATTTAATTTTTTGTTGTTTAAAATAAAAGTTATGTCAATGTGTATAATTTGGCTATTAGTTTGGCGATTTGTATAATTTGGCGAAATTGGTCGACGGGATAACCAAGTAGTACTTTAACTAGGACTTCCCTCAGAGGGATTAGTCTGAGCGATATTGTTGAGAACAGAATTTTATAATAGCTTGCGAAAAGTAAAAAAAAAAAAAAGCAATTGAATAATACTATGCATGACAGGAGTTATGATTTAAGGAGCTCCGAAAGAACTTGGTTTGCAGTTAGATCTCATTTCTTTTATTAGCGGAACCTTTAACGAACTTGGCATTCTTTCACATTCATGTTTTTGACAGGATATCATTATTTTTTGTCAAATCACTTCTTTTAAGAGCGAAACCTTTAACGAACTTGGCATTTTTTCACATTCATGTTTTTGATAGGATTTATTTTTTTAGATTTGCTTAACGAAAGAATTATGCTTGACTTTTAATATCGTTTCGTAGCTGTGTATTAGCCTTCGCTTGGCTCAGGCAATTACTATTTACTCCATGTATATGGTTCGGTTGTCTATGAAAATAACCAGCCTGTGAAAAATGACGCACACCAAGTTTATGTGACGTATGCAAATAAATTGTGCCTTTTTATCAGTTTTTTAAATATAACTTTTAAACTATTTGAAACTAATTTTTCGTATATGGTGCATTCACCAGATTACCTTCATAGGTACCTACTGGTGCAAACAGAATCAAAATCCGACAAGTACTTTTTGAGATTTGCTTGACGAAAGAATTTTTTTGACTTTTAATATCGTTACTTACTCTGAGTATAAGACTTCGCTTCGCTCAGACAATTATTTTAAAGCAAGCATACTTTAGGGGATGTCTCCGAATTGAAGTTCGGACTAAGATTCTTGACTGAGAATTGCCTCTTTCTTGATCCAGTCATCTTAGGCGACATTCAAGCAGTCATTGAAGATTGATTAATTACAAGGTAGTATAAAAGGTTTCAAAATCTCTAGACATTTCTATCGTAGACGGCTCCTAAAATTATCATTTTGGAGTTTTTTAACCATAATCTGTAGACTACTTGAAAGAAATGACTAAAATTTTGGATGTCTATAAAGCAGGACTTAAAACCCTCTCACTGACAAGCCCGTGTTAATACGTTCACTAAGCTGCAGGTTTCACTGCAATATGAGCAATATTTAAAATGATGTATTTTCGTTATTTATTGAATTTTTAAAACATCGAACAACGATGAATATATTAAAGGTTACATTTATATATGTAGTTAAGATTTTTTTTACACAATGTTGAAATAATCACATTTCTTTAGCATTTAAAAAAATGCAGAGAAAACAACATTACAATTCTGCCCATTTGCAAGACTGTCAGAATTTAAAAATAAACCTTATTACATCAAAAAATTTTAGGTTGCAATTTATATTTTTTCGAATAGTAATCTCAATAAATTTGTGATAATTATAAATTCAACGTATATTTTTGGGGGTATTTTACAAAACAAATTAGCATATTAAGATTATAATTTCAGGAGATATTAATAAAAACATGAAAATGCAATTTAAGATATGAAGCCCTGAATTTGGAATGTTTATAATTCGAAAATATATCATTCAAATGACTTAAAACTTTGTGTTTAGGCATAGTTGGAAACAAAAATTTTAAATATCTTGTTAAAATGTAGCATTGGCATCGAAAAAAACGAACTTTGAGTTCTTTTTAATATGTAGATAGCCCCTTAAGCAAATTTTATATATACAATTTAAAAGTTAACTTTATTTTTAGTCGTTCGGTACCAGAAATTTTCTTCGACAATTATTTATTCATGAGTTTGTAGGGGGTATTTTTTTTTCTCCACGACTGCGTATATAATGAACTATGGACATTAACAAATGAAACAACTGCAACATAAAAAACACTTTACTGTTAAGAAACTACAATTATTTCTCTCTAATTCAAAATAAAATTGCAAAACGTCAAACAAGTAATAATTTTTATTCATTTATCAAATTTATTTTTTATTATGTGCCTCGTTTTCTTTTAAATTCTTATTTCGTCGTTTTACTTACCCATCATACGTAGTACAGGGTAAGTCTTGCAATCGTTTTGAAAATCGAAAAAATTTTTTTGACGGATTTACACGTTTTAGATAGTGGAGATTCCGAAAAACATGTTTTTTTGAAAAAAATTTTTGCCGTCCGTCTGTCTGTCTGTCTGTAAACGCTCTATCTCCCGAACAAATTGAGATAGAGACTTGAAATTTTGTATGTACTTTGTATGTAAGAATGGCACGAAGCCTATTTAATATAAGTAACCTCGATTATCCGGAACTATTTTTTTCGGACTCTAGAAAAATTCATTCTGATGAAAGGTATATAAAAATTTTCGAATTTTTTTATTTTAAAGAGTGGATGTAAAAGGCAATAAAATAACACAAATTTTGCATAAAGAACGAAGTCGATCGAATTATTAGTTGCCGAGATATGTGTCATCCTGTTTTCCGCATTCTTCGATTTTTCATGATCCTGTATTTCAATCAAATTTCAACTCAAAGATATATTTTAATTGGAAATGAGACGCTTCATCCGACGCAGTAAATTGTTAGTTAATATGATTATTATTTTTAGAGTTATAAGGATGTTTCTTTTACGCAATCCGGTATTACTTGAGTATTTTGGCGTTTTATATAATTTGTCGAATTTGGTTCATCAGCAATTCATTAATAAAGCATGACTATGTATATTAAAACTATTTAAAATTGCGTTTAAATTTTATTTTGGAATTGCTGTGCAATTTATACATATTTTACACATGTTTTATTTGCATATTTTATATTATGCATATCCATGATGGGTAAGTATTACGATTACGGTGTCCCCCAACGACTAGTTTCCCAATGCTAGCTTCCCTGAATTCTAAATCCTACAAAAAAGCATTTTCAGTATGAAGTTTTTGAACTAGTTCTTTGAAAGAGATTGAAAGAGTTTGATTACTTCTAAACTTTTTTATTACTTTGTGTTCAAAGGAAATAAAACGCATGCTTCACTTAAATTTTCCATTGAATACCATGCAGTTCATTCTTGTAAATTCAACTCGAGAAAAGTTTCAGTTCGATCTCAAAACTTGAGAAAAAGCATTGCATTTGCCTTCACTGAAATTTTTACATGCGTACATTTTTCTTTGCACAAATATTTCAGAAATTTATTTTCTTCCTAGCTATAAAAAAATTGCTTGCGCAAGTATATCTGATTTACGTATATATTGGTTCATTATATATCTATCCTACTGTAAATAATAAAAAAATTTAATTCATTTACATCTTTAATCCTTCACTCGATTTTTTTTGCTATTTTTATGAAAAAATAACATTTGAAATCTATATATAGGTCTAAAAACGTAATTATAGAATAAAATAGTAAAAAAAAAAAATCAAATTTTTAGCTAAAATTTGATTTTTTATTGCGCATACCCAATGTACACAATTAGGGTTTTTCAATACTGTACTGCTATATTTTAAAATAAAACAGGCTTACTTATGGCTATTTGTACCACAATTTTGTAAATAATGATAATAAAAAAGCTTTTGTGAACTAGTATTTTACTAAATGTCTAAGAAATATAACTTTTTTTAAAAATCCAGAATAATAAAGATTTTCCTCTTTTTTTCGAAAACACCAATTTTTACTTTCTTCTATCTTCAATAGAAGAAAGTATTGTGATCGAAATTTTTTTTCGACTTCCGGTTTTCGATGGATTTACACGTTTTAGGGGCCTGAGATTACAAAAAACATGTTTTTACAAAATGTCTGTCTGTCCATGTGTCTGTGTGTCTCTGTGTCTGTGTGTGTGTCTGTCTGTGTGTATGTCGCCATTCTACCATCAAAAGGTGTATGAAGTTATGCATAAAATTGAACCAAATTTTTTGTGAAGGCTTTTGGCTGTGGCAAGCAGGTCCTCCTTCAGTTTTGAAATATTCCGCCGGAAGGGGGCGCTGCAATCGCGATTTTTGTGCCATTTTCAATATTGTACCGACCAAAAGTATATGACGTTATGCATCGAATTTAACCAAATTTTTTGTGTATTATGGCTAGTTGGACCCCCTGAATTTGAAAATAATCCGCCGGAAGGTAACGCTGCAATCGCGATTTTCGTGCCATTTTCAATATTGTACCGACCAAAAGTATATAAAGTTATGCACCGAATTTAACCAAATTTTTTGTGTATAAGTGTATGACTATGGCTAGTTGGTCCCCCCTGAATTTGAAAATAATCCGCCGGAAGGTAACGCTGCAATCGCGATTTTCGTGCCATTTTCAATATTGTACCGACCAAAAGTATATAAAGTTATGCGTCGAATTGAACCAAATTTTTACTTTCTTCTATCTTCAATAGAAGAAATTATTGTAATCGAAAATTTTTTGACTTCCGGTTTTCGACGGATTTACATGTTTTAGGGGTCAGAGATTCCAAAAAACATGTTTTTACTAAATGTCTGTCTGTCCGTGTGTCTGTGTGTATATCGCCATTCTACCATCAAAAAGTGTACGAAGTTATGCATAGAATTGAACCAAACTTTTTGCGATTGTTTTTGGCTGTGGCAAGCAGGTCCTCCTTCAGTTTTGAAATTTTCCGCAGGAAGGGGGCGCTGCAATCGCGATTTTTGTGCCATTTTCAATATTGTACCGACCAAGAATATATGAAGTTATGCATCGAATTTAACCAAATTTTTTGTGTAAGTGTATGACTATGTCTAGTTGGTCCCGACTGAATTTGAAAATAATCCGCCGGAAGGGGGCGCTGCAATCGCAATTTTTGTGCCATTTTCAATATTGTATCGACCAAAAGTATATGAAGTTATGCATCGAATTGAACCAAATTTTTGTGTATGTGTATGACTATGGCTAGTTGGTCCTTCCTGAATTTGAAAAAAAAATCCGTCGAAAGGGGGCGCTGCAATCGCGATTTTTGTGCCATTTTCAATATTGTACCGACCAAAAGTATATGAATTTATGCATCGAATTGAACGAAAGTTTTTGTGTAAGTGTATGGCTATGGCTAGTTGGATCGCCCAGAATCTGAAAAAAATACACCGGAAGGGGGCGCTGCAATAGCGAATTTTATGCCATTTTCAATATTGCACCGCATAAAAGTGTATGAAGAACTGAACTAGACTGAACTTCTAGAACTGAACTAAATTTTTTGTATATGATTATTTTTTGGTTAGGCAAGTAGCTCCTCCCTGAATTTGAAAAAAAAATCTGCTTATCATTCTATTGTCCATCGGCTCGTGCAGAGACGAAATTTCGTTTTTACTCCAATTATTTGATTGAAGCAGAAATTTAAGATGAAAATCAAAGTTGGTATGGTATTGAATTAAAATTATTAAAGCATTAAAATGAGTAACTATTTTTTTTAATATTAAAATGTACGTAAGAGATAGAAGAAAGTTTTGGGATTGGCACATCCAACTAGTTTAAAACTGGTATAATAATCGGAAAGACAGTATTCTAGTAACGTCACAATGGCTGCTAGCGCGTTTGTTTTATTATGCATCATTTAAATGGACAGTGGACCTTTATTTGAGCAAAATCGTCTATAGCAAAATCGTCGCAAAAAAGGTATATTTCTGTGGTATAATAGTACTAAAACAGGCTTTTTCTTAGTAAAATATCTTTTATGAAGGTTTTAAGAAGTAAATAATAAAGATAAGTCTATTTATATAATTTAAATCTGTTTTTGTCAAGACTAATTTTTCAGCGTCTTTTGAAATGCTCCTTGCTACGTAATTTTTTATGAATATTTATGAAATTGATAAGGAAGTATCCTGATATTGTTTAGAAAGAAATTGTGTAAACTTTTTAAAATTCGTCTTCATTAAGACAGTCAAATTTGAGTTTTTACTTATTAAAAGGCAAAATTTTGATGAAAATCGATATGGAATTTAGAAAAAAATCTATAAAAAATTAATTATTTGAGCGATTTAAAAAATCTTACACAAATTTGTTTATAATAGAGTTTTAAGTGATAAAAATGCAAAAGCATGAAAATATCTCAAAAATTACGACACGAGAAGCATTTTAAAATTTCATTTAAAAATTCAACTTTAAAAAAAAAATTAAAATTTTAATAACATTAAAATTTTTTTTGAAGATGTTCTATATGCTTTTGGTGAAATCTTTTTATATGCACAAAATTTCATATTGCTAGAATAAAAATTTAAAGAAAAAAACTTTAACGTCCACCGTCTCCTTAATACAGCATAAAATACTGCAAATTTATTCTGTACAAAATATTAAATTATACTTATATACATACTAAATAAAATCCGTATACACTTATTAATTAAAATTCATATTTTCTTTAATAATTAAAATGTAAAATGGGCTGCAAATGCTTTAAAATAGTTCCTGAAAAAACTAAAACTTCATATAAAAAATAAATATAACCATACATTTTCTAACTACAATGCTGCTCAATATTACGGTTATGATTGTATTTCTAATCAGACAAATTTTCTGCTTAGGGAAGAATATGAGAAAGGTAAGTGAAAATATATTCCATTGACGTTTTAAAGGCAAATCTTAAATTTTCTCATCTATTATTTCAATTCTCATCATGATATTTCAAAATCGAGGAGATGGGAACTTATATTTCTGAACAATGGATAGAAAATGGAAAGGAAAAAAATGGAAATTGCACGTGAAGCGTAGCTAGTGAGGTGCGTTCGTACTATAACGAAGTTTTCAAGATATTTAGATCTTAGTGTACTAATATTCAGTATTTGGGATATAGTATAGTTGCCGAAATCTTATGCGCATCCCTGTAAATACTATCTGCATTCTATTATACAGAAAGTAACTTGTAGTAAACGTTAGGAAGGTATATGAATTTCGTAAAATCTGAAATAGTTTAATATAATAAAATTCGCTCCAAACAATGTTTCTCTCTATACCGTTATACAATGGGATCTTTTGTGTGGTCCTGTAAACTCATAACAAATATTATTTGTACTATACATTGGACAGAATGTATATTTTAGCACATACTTTATAAATGCATATCATTTGTGTTTCATGTTCTAAAGAGTGTAAGATCATAAAAATGCGCTTGTAAGTATTTTTTCCCATTTTCCGAATTGTAACGGAATACTTTTGATTGTCCTTGTAATTAAACTATACATCCAATATTCATAAAATATGAAAATATTCGACAAAATTATGCAACAATTATACATTTTAAATTTTAAACGATTTTCTTGGGTAGTTTTTGCTCTGTTCTATGCGGACAGACGGACGGTCTGAACGACAACGATAGGTACTACATATTTACATACCGGGTGTCCCAAAAATGACTGATGGATTTTAAAATTCAATAACTTGCAAACGGTGACAGCTATTTAAAAAACTTTTGCAGGAGTGTTATGTATAATGTCAGGAGTTTTTTTTACCGTAATTCTTTATTTCAGTTCGCATCTCAAACAATAGGTGGCGCTGACGACGATTGAAGGCCAGGTGATCAGTGCTGAGTGAAGCGTCGACCTGGCCTTCAATCGCCGTCAGCGCGACCTGTTGTTTGAGATGCGAACTAAAATAAAAAGTTACGGTAAAAAAACCATTGACATTAAACATAACCCTCCTGCAAAATTTTTTTAAATAGCTGTCACCGTTTACATGTTATTGAATTTTAAAATCCATCAGTCATTTTTGGGACACCCTGTAATTACGAACGTACCTAAAAAAAGAAGATTACAAGCATTATGTTAACAGAGCCCGATCAAGCTGAAATTGGGCCCAAGGCCTGTTAAAAAATTGGGCCCTCTACCTCCCCATTCCCAGCGGCGCTTTTAGAAAAAAAAGAAATAGGTTTACTTGATGAATTAACAAAGTTGTTTGGGTAAAAGTTTCAAGTTTACATATATATATAGATCACAAACATCTATGATCCACAGTTTATGTTGCAGAATAAATGAGGAAGTCTTTTTCAAAACTCGCCTTGTCCAAAATCGTAAATAGTGTGTTTTCCCTAACAGTCTAGTAATCATTTTCTAAACTGTAATTCTGACTTTGTAAAATCCTCGTTTATATTGAAACCAACTGACACAGTACGCAGTTTCTTGCATTTTCCGCAAATTTGATTTTCTGGATACGGCAAGTTTTGAAAATTATAGGTACTCTCAAATTGAAAAGGATTTTTACAGAAGAATTAAATATGGAGGTTTTTTATTGCAATAAAACTTTCTTTTTACGTCAGGGACCAAAATATAAAATGCAAACAGTGGAAAAACTTAAATTGCGAGAAAATTTACATGCAAGAAAACGCAAATTCCAAGAACATATAATCAAAGTTTCAGAATATTTCATTTTTACTTTTAATATTTTATAAAACAATATTATTTGGAAAGTATTTAATTAAGGAAAAAAATAGCCATATAATTTGTGGGCCCCTGAAATTTGCGGGCCCAGGGCCAAGGCCCCAGAGGCCCGTGCATTAATCAAGCCCTGTATGTTAAACTTTTTTCCTTAACCCTTTCCGGCACACTACTCTTTAAAGTTGGAATTTAAAGAAAAAAAATAGGCAATCTATTTAGGCCTAGAGGAGTACACAGGTTAATTTTGTAAAGATTCCACAAACCATTTTAATTATACAGCTGTTGCCGAAGTGGTAACTCCTCATTAGTACACCACTGATAAGCGCAGTGAGAAGAGAATTGCTGTGAAGTGCGTATTAGAGTAAAATATTTTACCTATTATTTAAAAACAGTAAAATTTGATCTCTGTGGTGCTGTGATCTAGAACTCATAAGAAAGATTTAAAGTAGCCATTAGAATAGTTTTTGAAATATTCACTGAGTTTTTATGTCTCTAAACAGGGTAACTTTAGGTGTTGCCGATCCGGCAACACTGCGCAAGAAAGGGTTAAAAGAAGGTTAACAATATATATATATCAGGCTATGCTATTCCTACATTCTTCTAATTCTTTCGGATGATAACATAAAAATTAGTAAGAAAATTTGGAGAATTGTTTTATTATTAAAAAAAATGGTAAAAAAAGGGATGGCCTAACGTCAATTTCATGAGTGGCATTCAAAACATTAATCTTAAAAGTTTAATTATAGGGTGCAACAAAAATGTCTTAACACATGCAACTGGATGCTTATTCGGATAATTATTCTTAATTTTCAAGCCATGGCCATCCTTAAAGACAAGTTAAATTACACGAAGGCATTATGACACCAGAAAAGCAATAGTCGTATAAACCTGTTTCATTTAGGCAATATAAATAGTAATACTTGTTAATTTTTCTGGTATTTGTTTCTGTGAATAAAAGTTGAATCTGTAAAACATGCGTACCTGTAAAAAAAATTAATAGCTTATAGAAAATAATTTACATAATGAAACAAAAATGTTTTCAATAATGTCTGCTTAAACGATAATACTACAGACAATGTTTTCACAGTTTATTTTTTAATTTGATTTCATAATCAACACTTCTGACCCTGAAAAATTATATGTATACAGATTAGCCGCACAAATATGATTATAAGACAATAAACTATATTTAAGGAAATATTACATAAAACAATTCTTGATTTAATTTTCTAGCTTCATAATTTTTTCTTTTCTTTCTTTTAAAAATGTTTAATCTAAATCAAAACATCTTTGTTAAAACTGTCCTTTCTTAAACTTATTTCATCTTTTCCCTTATTTTAAGCACTATGAAGTTGATATGCATTACTAATAAGAAAAAAAAGCATGTTTCATAAGGCATATAATTTATCCCTAGTCATTTTCATCAGGAATCGTTGACCTACATTTAGTTTTTTCCCTATTCTATAAATAATTAGTAAATCTGCTGATCAGGAGCCTCAACGTCATCTCTGGAAATCATTGTATTTTAACACACATTGAATAGTGTTCAACTTGCTGCAAACGCAATTTAAATTTCTCAAGTTATGTAATTATTTATAAGAATAAAATATACGAAGTTTTCAGTCATTGGGAGAGTTTAAAAACGTTTTTATGTTAGGGTATTCGGAAATTTTCTTAAAATACTAATTCTGATATATTTTTTAGATAATAAAAAAGATTTCTTCGAATATTAGAATGTTTGAAAAAAAAATAGAACAAAACCTGTCCTTATTTTTGGGGTTAAATCCATCTAAATGTAAAATCACAGACATTACTTCCTTATTTTTGATGTTGATTTGGCTTCAAAGAATTATACTGTTACAGTTATAATATATTTATATTTAGCCCCGTCGCTAAGTAACAGTTAGAAGAAAATTAAAACAATGAAATGTGAACATTCAAAAGAAGTAAATTTATTAAAATGAAACATTTCATTTTATTGAATTACATATATATACTCCCTTTATAATTTACACCGAATTTTAAACTCTGACAAATTTTTTGACAAAATTTCAAACTAATATGAATAATGTATGATTCTAATTAGGACATTTCATGATCCATGATTTACCATTTAAATCCTACAATGCTATGAACCATTTCCTTTCAAAAAAAAAAAAAAAATCTATACAGCTAAATCCGGATATCAAACAAACATACCCACTTAATTTCAAGTCAATCGGATGCTTTTTGCGACAGTTATCGCTGAGCAGGCCGACACACTGATAACAGACTGACAAACAGAAACCAAAAATTTTGTGTCTCCAAAATAAGCCTTCACTGACGTTTCGGGAATAATAAACCTGTATCACAAACAGATGAAATACATAAAAACCTGTTTAAAACGAAAACACATTTCACAATGCATAGAATTTGTCACCAGTCATGTTCATCAGGAATCGTTGAGTCTTGAGATGAGTTCGGGCTCAATTCCCGGAGCCGGGGCCCTCCCGAGTCCGACGATTTCGAATTCGAACTCGCCCGAGCTGGAATCATTTTGTGCCATCAGATCCCGAGCCCGATACTGAAAGTATGAAATATAATATATATATATAATACCTTGTGCTTTTTAATGCTGTCTTAGAAAATATATTCAAGAAGCTGGATTGGGATAACAAAGGGATTAGAATAAATGGGGAATATTTAAGTCATCTCCGGTTCGCTGACGACATTGTAATTTTCAGTAACAGCCCTGGAGAATTGGAAATTATGCTAAAAGATCTTGCAGAAGCTAGCATCAATGTGGGATTAAAAATAAATTTAGAAAAGACTAAGGTGGTGTTTAACTCATTTACATCAAAAAAGAAAATTGTCTACAAGAACACTGAGATTAAAGAAGTGCAAAGTTATGTGTACCTAGGACAGGAAATATCATCGGATAATAGTATCATGAATGAAATCAATAGAAGAATAAGAAATGGGTGGAGTGCTTTTGGAAAGAACAATATTATTCTGAAGAGTAATATGCCTCTTTGTTTGAAATGAAAAGTGTTTAATCAATGTATTTTACCTGCATTAACTTACGGAGCAGAAACATGGACACTAACAAAACGGATGATACAAAGACTACAAACAACACAGAGAAGTATGGAAAGATGAATGCTAGGCATAACTAGAAGAGACAGAAAGAGGATAATCTGGATAAGAGATCAGACAAAAGTTTTTGACATCCTTGAAAAAATCAAACAGCTAAAATGGTAATGGGCTGGGCACATTACAAGAAGACAAGACAATAGATGGAGCACAAATATACTACAGTGGTATCCCAGAGATCTAAAACGACCAAGAAGACGACCGCAAGTAAGATGGAGTGACGAAATTAGAAAAGTGGCTGGTGTAAATTGGATGACAAAAGCACTAGACAGAAAACATTGGAAAAATCTGGGGGAGACCTACATCCAGCAGTGGATCGAAAACGGTTGATGATGATGATGATGATATATAATACTCAAATATAATAGTTCTTCTAAATGGAATCTCTTTTTTAAACAACTTATTACATTAAAATATTACATAATAAAACATTAACATAACTGTTATTATGTTTTTGTAATGTTCTGTTTACTTTAAAAAAAAGTACATCTTAAATTACAATAAATTTCTTCGTCAAAACAGTTTTTTATAATTCTTGTGTTCCAGAAATCAGCTTAAATAATAAAAAAATAATAATAACGTTGTCTGAAAGATCCGACACTTTTTAGGTTGTTTTCATATAAAAATAATGTTCTTTTCACAAATGAATCCACTATGACTCGCACACGATACAAGTCTAAAAATTTCCAAATCTTAAACTTATGCTGGTTGAGTAAAAACAAAAGAAAATATTCATTTCCCGTTATATCTCTAAAAATATAGTAAACATTCCAATTCAACATTATCTTAATGGTGCCCTATAAAATCAGCATTCTCGTTGCCATGTATGCGAGAGATAAATAAACCTATACCACAAATTTTCTTTTGAAATAGCTTTCTATTGCTACAAAAAATAAAATAAAATAAATAAAATAAATAAAATGAAAAAAACACGATGTATATTTTCCCTTTATTTTGATCAAAATAGCATTTAAATGACTTAAACTGAAATAAATATTTTTTAACAAAACAGTTCTTTTTCCACTAGCGAATAAATAAAGTCGTCAATTTCAGAAAGAATGAGCCCGCGACTGAAGACTAGTATAAGAATCGAATACGAGCCCGTCTCGTACCAGTGGTCGGGCTCGGACTGAGCCCGTCTCATCACATATTGATTCCTATTGTTTACTCATATTGTTTTTTTCACTGTCCGCAATTATGGATATAATTGTTTGAAAGTTGTTTGCTATTGGTACTGAAATATTATAAGTAAAATAAATTACACTAGCGTAACACTGTCTGTTTACATGGATACAAGGAATAATTGAATGATGTAAGTAATCATCTTCTATGTTCTATGGTATATCTGGCATGCCAAAGCATTGCTATACCTTGTTTATATGCATGAAAATATCTTTTTCTGTAAAAATCGTGTATGGAACATTTCATGTTCGTTTACTAGACGTAGAAAATTATCATAATATTAGCGTTATATTAGCGATATTTGCTGAAAGCGCGCTTTGAACATTTTTAATGTTTTAAGCTTCAGTAAAATCTAGCATAACATGTGGTGTTTATATATCTTTTTGGAATTTTTTACAGGGTGAACCAAAAGTCATGCCCTGATCATAGTCCAGTCAAACTAGGGAGACTTTGGGCAAGTTTTGAAACTTGGTAATATTGTTTGAGAGGATCTACTAATGAACTTACTAAAAGTCCTGATGAATCGGGAGTGACCGTGAAGAGGGGGAAGTAAAAGCAGGTATCTTTTTTCGGTTATTTGTTAATATCTCGTAATTTGTAATTCCTACGGAAAAATATCAAGTACAAGAAATGAGCGCAATTAAATTCTCTACAAAAAGTGTCATATACATTTTTCTTCAGAGTCTATAGTTAACGAAATAATTGCATTCAAAAATGAAGAAATCTGATTAAATTCACGCCAGCGCCAGAGAGCAGATCAATGGCAGTTATATTGCACTTGTATAACGTAAGTTTAATGGAAGTTTCATAAAAGTTGTGGTTAGGAATGAAAGTCTGGACAATAACTTCAACAAATGGCGCATTCTCTTAACATAAAACATACAAAAATGAAAAATGTGTAAAATACAATGATTTAGAAACAAACAATATACTCAAATCCAAAAATTTTTTGGTCTTATTTATTGACGTCTTTTCTCAATTTGTCAGCAAAATTTTAATCAATATAATTTATTTAAATTTAGTAATTTTTTAATATCTGTTTTTATTGACCAAAATCGCTTTAAAAATATTTCTTTACCTCATTTAAATCATTTTTGTAATTGGAGCTACATGTCTATAACTAACGATTAATGATTCAGCCATTGGCCACTGCTGAGAGAGGACACCCTTTATAGTAGTTAAATTGTTTTGAGGAATCAAAAATGAATATTAAGTCAAGTGCGATTGCAGATGCACGACATGGGCTTCACATTGTGTGTCCGTTATCCTTCGGACACCAGCATTTTAAACAAATATGGTCGCCCTGAAAGGGCGGTAAATTTTTTGAAGTTTATACCAAAATTTACTTTAATAACTTAATTTCTGACACATTGCAACACTTCAACAAAAAGAGCTTCTTTTTCACTATTTTTTTTTTACATTTTGCTAGTTCTAAAAAATAATACACCATTTAATCGCCGTGCTAGAATCGGATACGCGCCGTCATTAATATAATTTTAAGAAAAATTATACTTTGCAGAAAAAGTTTATTTTTCAGAAAATTATACTTTTCTATTGTATAAATTCTTTAAAAAACAATTATTTTTCTGTTTAAAATGATGCAAATCGAAATTTTTTGAGTAAAATTGCTTCCAATTTACAATAAAGAGTATAGAGAATGAAATTTTAAAATTTTATAGCACCGTTACCTTCAACAAGTGACGTAATGAATAAAATGTACAATAAGTAATTGAAATATGCAACAGTTTTATGCTATCAATTAAAACTTTTTTAGTTTAAGTATTAAAATAACACATAAAGTATTTTCTTTTAAGATTATCAATGTTTAAAAATTGTTGACTTTAATGTTTTCTACTGACCTTTGTTCAGACCTGTACTATTATTGATTTAATAAGCCATTAAGCATTCTGTAAAATATTTATTACTAAAAATACAGGATATAAAAATTTTTATAATGATTATTTTTAATTTTTATGACAAAAAAATAATGAATATTTTAAAGTTTCTTTCGAGAATGCAAATCTGTGTAATGGAGCTGAGATCTATTATTTTTCAATATTTTTAGGCCAATCCATAATGCAAAGAAAGAAAAAGAAAAATGGGAAAATTGCAAACTATCATTTATATTGCACGTGAAACTTAGTAACAATTTATGAGCATTAATCTTTTAAAAGAAAAAAAAATGATGTCTAAAACTTTTAAGTAAAGTGCATTAATTTTTTTACTGAAAGGATCATGTAGTGCCTGCCCTATTTTAAGGATAATTAACATTTCTCTTACAGCATTATTCTTCAATCCCATTTTTCATTCAAACATTAAATAAGGAAATATTTAAAAATTTTTGAAGCATAAAGTAGCGGTTTTTTTTTACTCTATAAAGTATATTTATAGGAAAAAAAGTATTGCAAATTACTAGATTTCATAAAGGGAATCAATATTTAAAAAATGTTGTTTCTAATACACTATGCAAATATATATCTGTAATTCTCCAGTTGTTAATTTACGGAATTATACAGTCAAACCCCGTTATAGCGAACCCGGTTTATAACGAACTCCCGGATATAACGAACGAAAATTTAGGTCCCGCCGTTTTCCTATTGTATTTAATGCTATTTTATCCTTTTATAGCAAACCTTCGGAATTTTAAGAATCGGTTATAACGAACATTTTTTTAGTCGAACATGATTTTTTTTCTCTTTTTACTTTTTCGCTGATGTGAAAAAAAAAGGTTTTCGACTCTACTTTTATAAGAAACTGCATACCGGATAGTAAAGCATGGTGTAAATTAACGATAAGTCATCTTATTAAAAAGTAATAAGACCTGCATTCTTTCTTTTTTATGGTTTTGTGTGATCAGGCCCACCCGTTAGTTATTTTCCATTACTCCTGCCATAGCAATTGAATAACGCGTTTAAGCTAACTTATTTGACTAATATATTTAAGAATAATTCGAGATATGGCAGCATTGAAAAAAAAAGTCTTCTTTGAAGCAAGCAATAATCAAAAGCTTCTTTCCTTAAATTATACTCTCTGGCGTTCACAAGATGATGAAAAAAAGGAAATTTAAATGATAAAAAATTAAGCAAATAAAATAAAAATAAAACGATTACTAACGAGCCAATGATTAGTGTTAGTCATCCTAAGCTTGGATAAATGTAAAGGTTATAGTATAGTCAGGATCATTCCTTAAAAAGTTTGCTCAATTATCTTATAACATTTATCCGAACTAGGGTTGGTCTCGAATGTTTAGATAATCAGCGCTTTACGGTATTTCTATTTGTCTTTTTTATAGTTAATTTATTTAGTACTTTGCCAGTTTAATGTAATCAATTTTACTCAATTTAATTCATTAATGATCATATCTTATACAATTTACGTTTTTTTTTTCCTTAATACATTATTATTGAACATATAGGTATCAGATAATTACATACATATTTTGTAAACTCTAAGATTTATTTAACGGTTCGGATGTAGCGAACCACCGGATAGCGAACAAAAATTTCGGTCCCTTGAAGTTCGTTATAACGGGGTTCGACTGTACATGCTTACTAAAATTTTCTGTACACTGCGCAAAAAAAGAAGAAAAAAATCTAACGAACTAGTTTTTGTAAAGCAACAGAAATCTGTAGCATTACAAAACAATCTAACAAAATTACAATAATCTTACTAAAATTGTATATATAACGTTTGCTGCAGTAATATAAAAAGTTCTAAACATGCTAGTTTCCTAGTAACATTTTTAGTAACCTTACAGATTTTGTTTATTATTTACCAGTGCAAGCGTGTATCTGTTGCATGATTTTTAGCTCACAGGCTATCATAGCCTGAGAGCTTATGTGCCCGCCCGTTCGGCATGTATGTACGTGCGTGCGTGCGTGCGTGCGTAACGCGATAACTCATGATAAAAATATCCGACCCACTTGAAATTTTGTATACAGGTATATCATGATAAGGTGCTTCCCTGATTAGTTTTTGGAGTTCATTCGATATATATAAGAGGGGGAACGGGGGGCTCATGTCCCTCCCCTTAATTGATATGAATGGGTTTTCTTGCAGAATCATCAGTTTTGTTCAAAATTTCGATATAGGATGATTCTGATGAGGCGCCTCCGTGATTGGCATTAGGTGTTCTTTAGATAAGTATAAACAGGGGGAACAGGGGTTCCAAAGCCCCTCCCCTTAATTTATGAAAATGGGTTTTCTTCATGCAGAATTATCAGATTTCGTTCAAATCTCTGAATAGTTCTGGAAGTTTAATGGTTAAGTATAAAAGAGGGAGAAAACTCCTCTTAAATTATATAAATGGGTTTTTATTAAGAATTTCCCGATATGCTCTGAATTTTGGATATAGATTTTTCATATGATAAAGCATGTCCGTGATTAGTTTAGGGGGCTCGATGATTAAGCATAAAAAGCGGAAAAGGGAGAGCTGTTTTCCCTCCTTTAATTTTTTTTGAACGGAATTGACCTTTGAAAATATAAGGCTGTAATGTACAATTAGTATGCGTAGCCTGTAAGCTCTATGCCATCAGTTTAACTGGGCAATATTCTTTTTATTTACTGTTGCGTTTACATAAAGAGTTTCCTAGTTTTACAGGATCCTGAATCTTAGGAATCCCAGTTTCTTAGAAAAATTTAGTAAATTTATATAGATTTTTTTACAGTTTACAGTGCTGTAGCTAGACAGGGAGGTCCAAATTCGCTGGATACTAGAAATATTGTGAAGTTTATAGCGCCTTGATTAATAGCAGAAAATTTTCTAGTTAGATAAATCGGGCAGAACTTTACAAAATCTGTAGTATTCAGAGCATTTTCATCCCCAACATTGTTACGCCACTGACAGCGCGACTCACTTCATAATCAGTGAGCTGTCTAAGTGTAAGTACTCTTACACTAACTGAATAAATGAATGAGGGGGGAGGTGGCGGCCATATAATTGATCGGAAATTATGCATCTATAAATTATTTAAATATTAAAAGTAATACTAGTATGCAAAGAGACGAACTCACATGAAGATATTATAGAAGGTAAAAGATTTCTAGAATACAGTGCTTCTCAAAAGCATATGGATAGTCGACTTTTGAAATAACAGCTTAAAAAATTAACTCATAATGACAAGAAAAAAATAATAAGCATACGAAATCGTAATATAAGTTAGTTACAGCAAAGAATAACAGATAGATTTTGCAGAACATATAAAAATAATTTTTTGTAAAACATATAAAATTCGAAATATGTTGTCTCAAACACTTTTATATGGACAATGAAGCAAATTCCTTTGATTATCATCGCATAAAAAAATGCACTTTCGGTGTTCTGTGCATGTGACGTAACCAATTTTGACCCTTTAACGTTCATTGATTTCGCCACGAAACCACAAAATTTTAATTCCGATATGCAACACTGACACCGGTATTTTTATCTAAAAATATCCCTTTTATTATGTATGTGAAAACTCACGTTTTCTTATTTAGAAATATATTTTTTCTTAATTACAGGTGTCATTCATTTATTTCGACATCTTAGCAATGAAAATGCTTTGATCGTTAAAGGAATAAACAAAAAATCACTGCCCGTTCTTCAGTTGCCGAATAGTTAAAAAATGCCTCGCAACCTCCAATTCTCTATAACTATTATAGCTAAGATTACGCGTTTAAAGATTCAACATGTTAAAATTTCTGATATTGCTAAACAAATTGAACTTAGCAGATCCTGAGTTTATGAAATGCTATCAAAAATGACAATGCGATTGTGAAACAACGTTCAGGTTGACCAAAAAAAAAATAAAATCTCTACGAGAAGATAGAGAAATTTTGCAAGCATTTTTAATCCAATAGTAGCCTGTTCGTGAAATTGCGAGGGTTTTAGCGTTTGCTATAATGAGATCTACTGTTAAAAGGCAAGCAAAATTCATAAATATCACAGAATGTGTCAACATCTATGCTGAAAGTGCTCCATAGAAAGGTACACATTTTTTGTACTAAAAAAACACATGACTTGGATAGATCACTTCTTAAGTGTTTCTTCAGTGACAAAAAAAAAAAAAAAATCAATTTCGATAGTCATGATAGTGGGCAAATTATTGATATACGACGCATTATTCACGGCGAAAATATGGCGAGCTTTTTAGTCGGCAAAAAGGACGGGCCTTTTTTGTGGTGCGAGATGCGTTTTGTTTCAATGAAACAAGGCGTAATACTTTTTTATTCGTCGACAGTGTTCTAAGAATTATCAAAATGTTATTAAATGATATCTACTTCCCTTTGGAAATTTCTTAGTAAGAAAAAACGGGAAATCCCAACAGGACAATGTGCCTTTTCTACCTATCTTTCAACAATAAAATAAGGTACCCTGGGGTAATAACGCCAGGCGGGGTAATAACGCCAAGTGCTTATATTTTGCATAATTATGAAATAATCAGGTAAATGACACCCATGTGCTCTGCGCAAAAGGGTTTTGAGTCATATAAATCGCAAAAAACAGCTTCAAGTTAATTTGTTTCATTTTTAGGTCTTATTGTTTTTACAAACAACTAAAATTAACGCTTGATCTAAAATTTGCGAGATACGTTTTGTGATGTGAAGACTATCTTTTTATCCGGAAATACTTTGTTAATTACATAAATTTGTAGTGCATTTCATGTACTTTTAAAATGTTGTTGAAGATTTTGGATATATTCTCGAGATAATTTGTAATGTAAAATATACTGCGCAATAACTATACCGGGGTAATAACGCCAATCCTTGACATTAATACCCCGGTTGATTCCCTTACAGTGGCCGAGCTACATCCGAAATACTGATTCAAATAAACACAGTTAAAACTGTGCAATGTTTCTCATATTTCTATTTAAACGGTCCTTTTTAAGCAAAAAGAAGCTCACGGTCTGATATTCTTTTGCCTCATCCCCCTCCCACACCACACCTTTATTTTTCTTACACTTTCACAAAAAATTGAACAAGCTTTCAATAGCTTAGAATGCAATTTGTCAATTTCTAAGTTTGTAGAGTTTGTATTTTTAGAATTGGGCTATCTACATGCAATTATTCCATCTTATTTCATAGTTTTGTTTGCATGGCGTTATTACCCATATAGGTGGGTAATAACGCCAAATAGCATGGGTCAAGAAAAAACGCCATTACATTTTATGAATACATATCTGTTAAATTATTTTATTTTATATAGATAGTCAATGAATTGCTGTATCAGATCCTATATTTGTTTGAAAAATACAATCTAAAAATAAGCCATGAAAATTGGTAGAACCTTAACGTGGCGTTATTACCCCAGGGTACCTTACTTTATGCAGAATCTAGTGACTTTTATAGCCATCATACCAGACCGAAAGCCAATAAAAATCTTATAAGAGTACTAGCACAAGATATATATACTCCTGACCATCAATTTTCTACGGTAAGAAATTAAAACAACAAGTACAACAAAATTCGTTTTCTTTACAGCCACATATACTTGAAACACTCGTTCGAAGCACATTTGATTGGATTTTCAAGATAATACAAAAAAAGGATAAAAATTGGAATTAAATTCAAAATATTCGAAAAGTTCATGTATTTTTGGGATAGCCTATTTTGATTTTGATTTTTTTTTACAAAACTTTTGCAAAACTTAAACCGCATTTCTTTGCTGTAATGAACTTGTATTATGATTTTATATGCTTCTTATTTTATTTATTTATTTATTTATTATTATTATTATCATTATTATTGTAACTATGACTTCATTTTTTAAATTGTTATTTCAAAAAACTGTCTGTCCATAAACTTTTGAGACGTACTATACCACTGAGTTACAACAAACATTAGTTTTGATTACGTATGATTTAATAGTCCAATAATGGCTTAATTTGCTATTTTGTGCGGTCTAAACCTAATGTCATTAACATAAAACCCAAGAAATAAATAATATATATTTTGTTTCAAATCTTGTTTGTAACGCCCGTTGCTAGGGCAGCTTTCTCACAGGATTGGGTCGGTGGAAATCGCAATCATGAATTCCATCCTAAGCCACAGATTTATAAACAAAAGTTTCTGTGTTCTCTTATGAAGTTGGCAATACTCGAACTAAGTTAAACGAAATTTACAGACAATCGAATTAATGTTTAAAAAGTTGCAGCAGGGACCCCAAGAAAAGATTAATATTGAAAATTTAAGGCAACTAATGTCTGACAAATTCTTTTGGTCGTTCATGAAATAATTGGAGGACCTAAGAAATTGTTAGAGAAATAAAACCACTTTTAAGATAATACGGGGCCCAAAAGGGACCAACTTATAGTTAATAGCAGTATCCTAACATGTAAACATTGTATAATATTTTATTACATGGCGTTTTAAACTTTAATTAATCATAGGCTTCGAATCAATCATTAGAAAATCATTTTAAGGAAAAGTACAAAAATTGGGTCAATGCTTTAAAAAGGCCAGAGTGCCCGGGATAAAAATTTGCAAGTGTTGGTCTGGGAGAAGAGTCCAAAATACAACTTAAAAATTAAGCCCTGAGAAAGTGGAAAAATACATGGTGCACGAAATGTTCAAACAGCCTTAAGCTGGTCCCCGGGTCGCATATTTCAGATGTGTATATTGCTGGGACGATTACTGTTTCTAAACCAATAGGAGACCGTCATTATCACGGTCAAGTACACGCCCACACATTTTGATTGACAGGAACTCGTGGACAATTGATCGTGTGTGTTTATTATTTATTTGTACTCGGATTGTTTGAATTTGTACTCGGTAATTAAAAATTAAAGGTACGAAAGAATTTTTTTTTTTTCAAAATGACTGAATTTTATTTACTTCAATTAGAAATTATACTTCCTCTGATCCTGAAATAAATAAATAAATAAATAAATAAATAAAAATTAAAGTAAGAATTTTGCTTATATGGATATTTTCGCAGAATACTTTTTTCCCATTTGTTTAATATATATATAAATCATTTTGGAACGATATTTAGGATATTAAAAGGGTTTGAAATATTTTTTTTAATGTCTTATTTATTAATAAAAGACAGCCTCCAATAATTAAAAAAAAAAAAATCACCAACGGACTCTCGGCCCGCGATGGACTCGAACCCATATCCTCCGGTTTCAAGCTCGACGCTCTAACCATTCAGCCAGTCAGCTCACTTTCATCCGCAACAGATTATCGTTATAATTAGCACCGTCAATTGTCCACGAGTTCCTGTCAATCAAACTGTGTGGGCGTGTACTTGACCGTGATAATGACGCTCTCCTATTGGTTTAGAAACAGTAATCGTCCCAGCAATATACACATCTGAAATATGACCCCGGGTCTTAAATGAGGTGTAAAAGCGGAATATAACTAAACAGAGAAATTGTTCTAACAAGTAAGAAAAATCATGCGTTATGCATAAATTATGAAGCACTTTCCAACACTTCAAACAACTTATAACAAAACTTCGTCATTTAGGGAAATAAGGTTATAATATTAATATTACAATATAAATATTGCAATAATAAATATTACAATAAATGTTACATAATTATTAATAAATATTACAATAATAATATTACAATATTAATTATAATATTAATATTGTAATATTGTTACTATATATTGTATATAGCCAAATATGTTTTCCAATACTTTTGAATAGCCCTGTATTTGATTTGTCTATACACCATGTAGTAAGATTTGTAATTTAAAAGCTCTGATTGCGACACCTGGATTTTGTAAGCCATAAAATGAACTTATCGTCAATAACATTTTAAATTATTAGTACATTAAAACAGAATTCGTACAAATTTAAATTTATGCAGTTCGTCTTGTAAAACTTCTATTCACGCCATAAAATAAACATCTACGTTCCAAAATATTACGAATAAAACATTCGTGAAAAGCTACATCGCTATCATTTATTACTTTGATTTTCACTTTTTTCCTTTGTTGTTTGAAAAGATGTAAAATAAATCTAAAATTTTATGTTTTGTTCGTAAAATAGAACTTGTCAGGCTATTATTCTCCAGTTAAAATATAACAGAATTATATCACACAGAAACATTAAACGGGCAGTATTTTTATATTATGTTGCCATAAAAATGATCTTTAACATTCTGTTCCAGAATGTATCTTCAAAAATAAGATATTTTTCTTGAAGAAAAAGAGTTAATATTGATGCTTTGATATGTAGTTATTATTATAGGAACTTTTTGCAGCGCAATGGAAAAACAATGATTATGATCTAGGCCTTGTAATTTATCCAGCATCTACTTTCTTGAAAAATAAGTTTATGATAAAATTTAGAATATTAAACGCAAGCAAAGCTTTTTCTTTGTTTTGAATATTTATATAGAAAAGATCAAGATTCTTAATTTACTTTTAATCAGCTTTGTAAAATCAAATGTTTTAAATTTACACACAACAATCCACAACAAAACTAGTCGATGGGGGCCACCATAATACTTACCTATCTTAAATATGTATAATATAAAACATATAAAATGTAAAATTCATAATATAAAACATTGTCAAACAGTCTAATACGTTGGATTAAGTGTCTCATTTCCAACAAAAATAAATATTTGAATTGAAATTTAAATGAAATACAGAGTGATGAAAAATCGAAAAGTTTGGAAAATAGACTTATAAATATCTCGGCAACTAATTACCCGATCGACTTCAATCTTTATGAAAAATTTATGTTTTATATTGCATTTTATATTCATTCCTTAAAATAAAATATTTCAAAATTTTTTATCTAGCTTTCATCAGCACAAATATTTCGAACGCCCGAGAAAAATTGGTCCGATTAATCAAGGTTACTTATATTCAATAGACTTCTTTTCATTATAACACACTAAATACATGCAAAATTTCAAATCTCTTTCTCAATTTGTTCGGGAAATAGACCGTTTAGAGACACACAAAGAGACACATAGACAAACGAACAGCATTTTTTTTCAAAAAGTGTGCTTTTCGGAATCTCCAATGTCCGAAACGTGTAAATCCGTCATTTTTTGTATTTTTAAAACGATTTAAAGACTTACCCTATGCTACGTGTGATAGGTTAGTAAACAATGTGCATTTCTGACATTGTAAAACTTTGTTTTACAAGGAAAAAAATTAATAAACACATTAAGACGCATAACTTGTTGGCAATACCATTAATTAACCCCTTTGCGACGGGAGCCTTTTACGAAATTTTTACTGTTTTCTCACCGGTTTTTAAAAACAGAAAATTCAAACTTATTAAATCGAGAAAATGCTCCGATTAAGTAAGCTGAAGTTTTTCAGTAAAATTTTACCGGTGGGGATACACAAGGATTCTTAAGCCTTTTTTCTGCGGCACGTATACGTGTCGCTCGTCCCCAAGGGGTTAAGCGTCCTCATAATTGCTGGTGTATTGTTGAGAAAGGAGATTAAAACCATCGGACGGCATTAAGGTTATGTAGGTAATGTATCCATCTGGCGAAGCGCTCACCAGCTAATGCTAATGTTAGCTAATCCTACGGGGAAGTTATTTACTAATCCCTTTTTGCACTTTATTTTTTATTTATTTATTGTGCAGTGTACAATTAAGTTCATCTCTACATCGCCCCTTTTTACTATTACGATTTTGATTCAGATATTTTTTTTAATAAAGCTAATTTCACTTTCGAAACCGGCTCTGAAAACTAAAGTGTCATTTCCAAAAAATATCTGCAACCAAAATCGAAAAAAAGGCCGATGTGGAGATGCACTCGAGCTCTCAATGAAAAAATTGAAATTTAAACGATACATTAACAAATAATTCCCCCCATAGGATTAGCATTAGCTCGCAAGCGCTCCGCCTGACGGGGTCAAAAGTGTTAAGCACGTTAAACTGTTAAATTATTCTCCAGGAAGATACTTAAAAAATAAATTTTCAAACAAAGCATGAATATCATCAAAATTAAAGGTATAAAATTATGTCTGCTCAAAGTAAAATAAAGCTCCTTGTTCAGTTTCCGGTCATAAAAATATGAAATACTTGCAATTGAAAATTATTGCCTAATTTATACGTTTTGAAATGGAACAAAATCCTCATGTATGTGAAATCCATTTAAGAATAAATTTATATTTTCTGAAATAAAGAAAAATGGACTTTTGTTGTTGTTGTTGTTTAAAATTTTTTTAGATTTTTTATATTTTAATGGCAATTTTACGGTTTCAAAATTTTTAATAAAAATAGAACTTTATTTTAAGAATGAACGTATGCGATATTTGTAATAAACATATTTTGTACCATGTATGAATCATTAATAATATAGTGTACCGTATCCCTAATAGATATTGTTTTGTCTGTAAAAAATGCTCCCGAATATCTTAAATCTACATAATACACGAACAAAGAGCAAGTTTTGTTTGGTCTTGTTTTTCTTTTTAACAATTTGGGAAAATAGTTGTTGTTCTCGGTAGAGAATTGGGAAATCTGAAGTATATTTGAATCTTTTTATTGGTTGAATCCTGCAACTTTTTTATTTTATTCGTTTTCTTATTGGTCCATACTTATTGTCTAGAAATGAAATACTTCTGTTTTTTTTTTTGTTTTTTTTTTTTTTAATTCGTTTTCTAATTGGTTCATGTTTAAAGTTCGGAAATGAAAAACTTTTGTTGTCACGATGAAAAAAAAGTATAAAAAATTAATAACTTAAAAAAATTTGAGATACAGTTTTCAAGAGCCCTTATTTTGAAAATCAGACAAAGTGTGATATTTGTATTTTTTGATTTGCTTGATTTTTTTTATATGTTGAAGTAGATCTTCTTTAATGAATAGTGTGCAATTTTGAAGCCCTGAAAAAATTTCCTCTTTCCGATAGAAAATATTAAAGTTCAAGGCTGTGAATGCCATTTTTATGAAAAATGAAATCCAGTATGTTTGGAGTGGTATATTTCTGGCAAGCAACAACATCCCAAAATTCTTTTGGCATAAACTTATTATATAACACGACCTGCTTTTTAAAATTTATGTGTTTCCATGGGGCATTTTTATTTTACATTGTTATGTTGCCACAAAGTACAGTCAAAATGACGTTTTTGTGCATTTTGCGCTCTTAATACCTTATTTAAGCTATAATACCTCAAAGTCTTTCTTACAGAATATGAAAATGCACTAGTAGGACAAACTAAATCATATAGTACTGCATGGAGATATTGTTGCTGTTAGTAGCTATAACCTGTTAAATATTCAAAATTTCCAAAATCTGCAACATTTAAAATAGTTTATTTCAAAAAAGCGCCAGAGTTGGATGAAAACAAATATGTCACGCATTAGCTGAACATACCGGGTGTCCCAAAAATGACTGATGGATTTAAAAATTCAATAACTTGCAAACGGTGACAGCTATTTAAAAAAATTTTGCAGGAGGGTTATGCATAATGTCAGGTGTTTTTTTACCGTAATTTTTTATTTTAGTTCGAATTTTAAACAATAGGTAGCGCTGACGGCGATCGAAGGCCAGGTTATCAGTGTTGAGTGAAGCGTCGACCTGGGTTTCAATCGCAGTCAGCTCCACCTATTGTTTGAAATTCGAACTAAAATAAAAAATTACGGTAAAAAAACTCCTGACATTATACATAACTCTCCTGCAAAATTTTTTTAAATAGCTGTCACCGTTTGCAAGTTATTGAATTTTTAAATCGATCAGTCATTTTACGAAACCCGGTATGTACAAAAACATGGAAAATAAAAAGAAGTGGAGTCTCCTGATAATTTTAGACTAAAAAATGACAAAAATTACAAGAAAAGCAATGTCCACGATCGCATTTTTCCCCTAAGAAAAAATGAAACATCCAAATTCTCTTTCGTTTTTCTATGATTTTTCCCTATGAGTAAATGAAATATCCCTTTTTGTCGCCTCTTTCGAAAGAGAAACGGGATGTTGCATTTTCTCTTAGGGAAAAAAATGTGATGATAGACATTGCCTTTCTTATAAATTTTGTCATTTTTTTACTAAAAAATATCAGGAGGCCCCACCTTTTTTTCTTTTCCATGTTTTTTTACATATGTTCAAATATTGCGTGACATATTTTTTTTCATTCAGCTGTCGCACTTTTTAAAAATAAACTACTTTAAATGTTGCACATTTTGAAAATTTTGAATATTTAACATGTTATAGCTACTAACAGCAACAATAGCTCCGTGCAGTACTATATTATTTAGCTTGCCCTAGTAGTGCACTTTCATATTCTATAAGAAAAACTTTGGGGTATTATAGCTTAAATAAGATATTAAGAGCGGAAAATGGACAAAACATCATTTTGACAGTGATTTGTGGCAACATAACAATGTAAAAGAACAAAGCCCCATGGAAACAAATAAATTCTAATAATCAGGTAGTGTTATAGTATAAGTTTATGCCAAAAGAATTTTGTGATGTTGTTGCTTGCCTGAGATATACCACTCCAAAATTATTGGGATTTCACTTGTGTCTCATAAAAATGGCATTCACAAACGTGAATTTTGATATTTTTTTATAGGGAAGAGAAAATATTTTAGGGCTTCAAAATTGCAGATTAATCAATAAATATGATTTACTTCAACATAAAAAAATTTCAAGGCAATTAAAAAATACAAATATCAAAACACCATTTTTTTTGTCTGAATTTCAAAATAAGAGCTCTCAAACAAATTGCATTTTAAAGTATTTTTTTTTTCTCTATATGACGTTTTAAAAATTTAAAATGTGTGATGTTTAGAAGTTTAAAAATTTGCATTTCCGAAAATTGTAAAAATAAAATTCATTTAAAATTTGTATATGATTGGTTTTGAATGTTAATTTTTAATCCATGTGATACGTAATATACACTGTTAAAAATGAAGGTGACAAACCGGTGCCATTTGAGACCCGCAGGTGAAAAGGTCCAAGGGTCCATTGGAACCTGGGGCATTTGGAACCCTAGGGTGCCATAGGGGCTTGGATATGTGGTTGCAGTGCCGACAGGTCTCTTACTGGGTGATTGGAGCTAAATAAGGTGCCATACACTTCATATTGGCAGCAATGTGGCACCTCATCAGGTGACTGGAACCATGCGTATACGCTGTGACGTGTGTCTTTCTGTTTTCTGTGACGGCAAGTAAAATCTATGGCTATGAGTGAATGAGGGTGAGCTCGATAGCCGAGTGGTTAGACCGCTGAGCTTGTAATCAGACGTTGTGAGTTTAAATCCTTCGACGGCCAAAAGTCGGTTTGCATATTTTTTAATTTTTTATTATTAGACACTCTGGATTAAGGGTGCCATCTTTTCACCCTAATTAAAGGTGCCATTCTGGCTCCTTTAGGGGTGTCACCAGTGAGACAAGCCTTTCACCCCTAAAAGGTGCAATGTGTCACCATTAGTTTTAACAGTGTAGGACTCTGTTATTACGTAAACCATGTTTTGAACATCATAAAAATTATATCTATTATTATTATGTTTTTTAAATATGGAATTTATTTATGTCTAAAATTTTAGTCTTTGAAAATATAATTTTTCGTTTAATAATAATGTTCGTTAATAGTCGTTTTAATTTTTAAATTACATTTTTTTTCATATTCATTTTATGTTTATGAAAGTAAATTCTGAAGTTTCATCTTGATTAGCCTCTTCCGAAGCCCAAATGCATTCAACGTTTTTACAATCAAAGTCAAATCTTCAGAAAGTGTTATTTTCTTTTGATGTATGTTATTTCCGTTATTAACCCTTTCGGGTCTGCTGCACTATTAACAGTACATGTTTTTAATGGAATATTATTTTGTTTTAAGAAATACTTTTGATACTATTTAAAATTAATAATGTTATTATTATGTCCATGCATTTACTACATGACTTCATTTATGATTAGGTGTTTAATAATAACAAAAATAATAATTATTTGTTTATTTCTCTTCGCGCCGATTGCTATTCTTTGATTTTAAACATATATTTTACTCTAAAAAATTAAAACTAAAGTTACTCTTCTGAAAGAATCTTGTGTAATAAAACACTAAAAGTATTAGAAATTTGTAACATAAGTTAAATCTGGTTGTAATATCATATTTTCTAAACGTCTCCAAAAATTATTCCTTCGCCTATTGTAACATAAATATGAATTGAATATTACACAAAACAATAACATTAGTTATCGTTCAGACAGTGAAATATTTGTTAAATACTAAATAATCTATTTGTATAGCTTGTGTTAATATTATTAACGTAAAAGTTATTTTTTTAACAGAAAAAAATCAGACCCGAAAGGGTTAAGAAACAACCACTGACAATAAAGTGCCAGGTGAAGATGAAAAATTATTCTTAGTAATACAGAACTTTAATTTTCTGATCAAAAAAAGAAAAACTGGGCATATTGCTTTTTCAATTCTCAAACAGGATATTCAGGTAAGAAAGTCTAAGAAAAAATTTTTTTCCAACAAATAGAACAATTGAAAGTTTTTCATTTGTATAACAAACCTCCATTTTTCCTGGAAACTTTAGGGGTCATAAAACATTCTTGTGAACATACGAAATTCTTAAAATTACAAGAAACACAATTTCGTTTTTGCTTTTTTCTTAAAATATAAATTTATTATCTACAGATTTCACACGCATGAGGAATTATTTTTCAGTTCAAAACATATAAAATGCACAATAAATTCCAATGTGTAATATCTGAACAAGGAAATTTGTTTTATTAACAACAGAAATACTTTTATAACAATATTTTTACCCTGTACATTGATAATATTCAAGCTTGATTGAGAACAATAGATTATATAAGATTAAAAAAATAAGATAATAAGAATATAAATAAGAATATAAAAATATAAGTGATCATTGATGAAGTATGATAAATATTTATAAGAATATTATTTTTATTTATATGAATTGCAAGTGAGCATACAAGAAAAAGTATGTTTTCTGAAACTTAGAAAAATTAACATTTAACAATATATATATGTATATTAAAAAACAATTTTGAGACAAATAAGAATTCTAAGAGAAATATTTTATTAACAAGTTTAGGTTTTAACCTAACTATAGCTAAAATATTTTACATACAAAAATGACATAAAACAGCTTAACTTCCAAGGAGAAATTCTCAGCACGTTCCCATGAAAGTGACGCACGTTCTGACAACGCTACACTGTAAAAAAAAAAATCAAGAGGTTACTAAAATTTTTTTAGTAAATTTGTATTCCACAGAATTTTTTAGTAACCATTTCAAATTTTTTTTTTTGCAAGTGAAACAAGCATTTCTTTTGTAAACTGAACAAAAGAATTTTTTGTATAACTAACTTAAAAATTTTTAGTATGAGCCACAAAGCAAATTTTAGTAATAGCTCCAAAATTATTTTTAATAACCATTACGTGCGCCCGAAGGGCAGGAGGTTACTTCGAGCTGCATCCAGACTTCTGAAGCGGAAGATTTTCGGCAAAACTGCAATAGATAGCAGCACCAAACATTGCTAACTGCTCCGACAGGATTTTCATAATCCCTTTACAAACGAGTACTTACACTACATACATTCGGGGCGTATTTGGCGGCGGCCAGTATCGAACCCGTGACCTTTTAGTCTGGAGTCCGTTAATATAACCACTAAGCTATCAAGGCCACACCAAGTGAGTTTTAGTAATAGTTATTAAAAATATAAAACTATTAACTCTCTTCGTTGCTAACTTTCATCTAGAATTCTTACAGATTTTCTTGTAACCGACTGAGATTACTAAAAATGTTTTAGTAATTACAAGGATCACTAAAGTTTTTTTAGTAGATCGACCTTTTTTTTTTACAGTGTATTTAAATGCGATATTTCGTTTTACAGAAAAGGATATTTTTATTTATTTAAAATATTTCGTAAAGAGTGTCATAATTTTCAAGGGAAAAAATTATTTCATTAAGGAAATTACCCGATTTTTTAAAATCATTTTTCAGTTAGTGTAGATGTGTCAGTAACGGACACCCTTTACGTAATGGACACACCTTGAGGTTTTTCGTTCATAAAAATTTATTAATCCCTTCGCGACAGGAGCCTTTTCGCCGGTTTTTAAAAACAGAAATTTATGGCTTATTAAATCCAGAAAATGCTGCGATTAAATTAGGCAAGTTTTACAGAAAAAGTTTACTGGTGAGGGTAAAAAAGGCTTCTTAAGCCTTTTTGCGACCTGTATACGTGTCACTCGTCCCCAATATTTAGTTAATATTTAGTTAATAAATATTTAGTTTTAATTATTTTTTTTATAATAAATATGGGTTGTTATTGAAATTTTCAATTAAACCAGTCTAAAAGTAGAAAATAAATGTTTCAAAAATCTTTTTTTTTTTTTTTTAAGTGAAAATTTTAATGAAGGTGCTTAGAGCTGGTTTCATTTAATAAACTTATATATTCTTTATTTTCTAGCAAAATGTGCAACTTTTTATTTTGGTCGAAGTGCAAACCTTTGAATTTTATATACTACAAGGTAGAACCCGTCAAATTTTGACGAAAGAAAATGTTTAAGAAGGAGCTGTTTCATTAACTTATAATAAACCTACAAAAATAGTTACAGTAAAAAATGCATTTTCTATTGGTACGTCTAACTCTTAAACAAACGATATTTATCGTCAAATTAACAAAATACTATTTCTATGAAACACAGTTGTAGAAATTGTTAAAATTGTTAAAAATAATAAAGATATGTTATTATGATAAAGTTATCAATTAAGGTTGTTATGCTAGTATTCCAAAATGATAAAAAGCAAAATTTATTCAACTTTGACTCAATCATATAATTTTTTCCTCGTGAAATCTAAACCCGGCATCATTTTCACCATATCAAAATTTACAAGTGTACATTTCATATCTGTATTCACGTTTCAAAAAAATTAGCATTTTAATTTGATAATTTTGATTCAAAACTTGATGTCTCAAAGCTATTAGCTGAAATAGATATTAAACTGTTGATATTCTTTTACGTGTAAATCAAATTTTGCAAATGAAGTCAAAATTCACTGGATTTTATAACAGAAGATATTTAAATTTCTATTTTTTTTTCTCTTTTAATGAGAAAATGGCAGCATAAAGATACAGTACTCAATTTTTCCCTTTTTTTCTTTGCTTTAAATAGAAATGGAGTATTCCTGTTGCCACGATTAGAAAAGAGGTATTAAAAGCTACAAAAAATTAATATTTCAAAAACAAATTAAGATACAACTTTCAAACAAATTTCATTTAAAAGTAGATTTTTTTTCTACACGATGGTGTAAAAATTGGAAATGTGCAACATTAAGAAGTTTAAAAACTTTTAATAACAAAAATTGCATTACCGAAATTAAATTAAAATTTGAGTGTTGTCATGAGCAAAATGACGTATGCGTTACGCACAAATACGTTTGGCCTTTATAATAGAGATTGGCGACATACAGAATTTCATTTATTTTTAAGGTTTTAAGAGGGAGTATCCATTAATGGGATGGTTAATAAGTCGTTTTCTATTAATGGACATTGCATGTAAACATTGCTGAAAAATCAATTTCAGTAAAGTTTATAGTGAATAACATATTTTAACCTAACTGAAAACTTAAATAATCACATTTATTTTTTAATTACACTTACAAAAATACATTAACAGCAAATTTTTTTTTTAAATAGCTGCTTTTAAGTTATTTTATGTGGTTAATAAAATTTAAATACATTGTTTATTTTTTTATAATGTACGTAACCCTGTCTTGCATATTTTATAGTTTTGAAAATCTAACCAGTCTGGAAGAAGAAAATATTGTTTAAGGATATAGTCAAAGAGAGAGGCTTATAGAGTATATTCCCTCAGCATTTAAAACAATTGAGTTACAGAAGCTATAAAACACCTATTTTCTGTCTTAAATCTTTCTTATCCAAGTCTGGCAAAAAAAAGTAATATTGAAAGTTATAGTAATCATGAAGCTAGTAAATCATCATACCCGTGGCCTCAAACTTTAGACATACACTTTTATTTTGAAATTAAGGTACCCTGGGGTAATAACGCCAAGTGCTTATATTTTGCATAATTATGAAATAATCAGGTAAATGACACCCATCTGCTCTGCGCAGAAGGATTTTGAGTCATATAAATCGCAAAAAACAGCTTCAAGTTAATTTGTTTCATTTTTAGGTCTTATTGTTTTTACAAGCAACTAAAATTAACGCTTGATCTAAAATTTGCGAGATAAGGTTTTTGATCTGAAGACTATATTTTTTATCCAGAAATACTTTGTTTATTACATAAATTTGTAGTGTATTTCATGTGCTTTCAAATTGTTTTAGAAGATTTTGGATATCTTCTCGAGATAATTTGTAGTTTAGAATTTACTGCGCAATAAGTATCCCGGGGTAATAATGCCAGGGATTGGCGTTATTACCCCGGTTGATTCCCAAGAGTGGTCGAACTATATCCGAAAGGGGTTTATATATTAATATGGGACAGCATTATCATCATTGTTGAAATGGTAAGATTAAGGGGGGGGGTGCCCAATATTTAAAAATAATCTCTCTATTTTATTTTTTATTATATTATTATTTTTTTTTATTAATGTAAAAATAATTTTTAACTCTTGTAAATAAAACTATATCAAAATGTTTTCGAGATTCAAATTCGAACATTTTCAAAATCAGGTTTCTATTAAATTTTCACTTGATTGTTCATTTGAGTTCGAAATTTTAACTGTCAACTTTCTCAGCCTTCGGTTTTTCAAAACCTTATAAATTTAACCTTCAACTGATGTGACAGAAATTGTAACGTATGAATGTGATGCGGTTTGTGAGACCACAAAATTGAAAGATGAATAAAAGGCGGGAATAACTCATAGGATTGTGTTTTTGTACTAAACTTTTTATACAAGAGTATTATACTTAATATTCACCTATTTAGTCGCTGGTGATAGTACTAAAATTCCAAATGAAACAAAATTTCGATAGTGTTTGCAGTTAAACTGAAAATTACAAGTTAAACTAAAAAAAATAAAAGAAAAATAGTGGTCTACGAGACCGATAACATTAGTTAAACGTTAAAATGCGATCCGTGATTAAAAATCATAGAATACTGTTCCTGCGCTAAACTTTTTGTACAGAATTAATTCTAATTAAATTTAATCTATTCAAATATTTCTAACAATATTACGAGAACTCCAAACGAAAGAGAATTTCAGTTAGTTAAACTGGAAAATACAAGTTAAACGCTATTTTTTTTTGGAGGGGGGAGGGGGTACAGTGTTTAGTCAGATTGCTAACAGCAGTTAGAGGTTAATTTTGTTGCTAATATAGAGATAATGATATATAACCATATGAATTATGTATAAAATTGAATAAGAGATCTCTTTGGGATAATATTTTTTAATCAAAAATTCTATTCAATTTATTAAAAATTTATTAAAGCATGCTCTTTAATACGTCGACAATTTAACTGTAGGTTTGGAGAATCCGCATTAGTGTGGAGTTATGGGTTAAAAACTATTTACTAGATTACTATAATAGTATTAACTCTTAACTGCTGTGACAAAAATTGTCGCATAACTTACTGTGAACGGCCTGTCAGACCACTTAATCTAACGATGAATAAAATGTTAAATTAACTTTTAGAATATTATTTTTGTATTAAACCTTATATACAGGACTATTATAAATATAATTCAGCTATTCAAAAGTTTCTAGAGATAGTAATAGGACTCCAAATGAAACAAAATTTTCCATGAATCTATAGTTAAACTAAAAATTGCAAGTTAAACTCTGAAACTTGAAAAACTCAGTGGTACGTGAGACGCCAACAACAGTTAAGGTTTAACAAAAATATTTATTACATATAACTCTAGTTATTATAAAACTTCACATGATTAAAATATCACATTATGAATGGTTAAAACCATGCAATGTTTCTTATAATCATATTTAAGCGGAACTTTTTAAGCAAAGAGAGACACAGGGTGTTATATTCTTTTGAAGCTCTCCCCCTCACTCCTTTTTCTTTCACTTTCACAAAAAAATCAATATTTTCTATCGCATAGAATGCATACATGGGAATATAAATACTGATTCAAATAATCCGTGCAATGTTTCTAATAATTCTATTTAAATGGTCATTTTTAAGCAAAACGTAGCTTAGAATCTGATATTCTTTTGCCTCCTCCCCCCGCCACCACCACAGCTTTCTTTTTCTTTCAGAGTCACAAAAAAATTGTACATTTTCAATAGCTTAGATTGCAATTTGTCAATTTCTACAGCTGCAGAGTTTGTATTTTTGGAATTGGGCAATCTACATGCCATTATTCCATCTTATTTTATAGTTTTGTTTGCATGGCGTTATTACCCATATAGGTGGGTATTAACGCCAAATAGCATAGGGCAAGAAAAAACGCCATTACATTTTATGAATACATATCTGTTAAATTATTTTATTTTATATAGATAGTCAATGCGTTGCTGTATCAGATCCTATATTTGTTTTAAAAATACAATCTAAAACTAAGCCGCGAAAATTGGTAGAACCTTAACGTGGCGTTATTACCCCAGGGTACCTTATTTTATATTATTCATCCAAAAAATGTCGATAATCTGATAAATACAATAATTGCTGCAAGCAGTGAATGGTTATTGCAAATATTTTATTAATCATTGGTATCCGAATATGAAGAATATCGGAAATTCGGAAGAATATCCGAATATGAAAATAACTATTTTGTCTAATTAGTATGTTTTCGTGTGAGTTATTCCTTTTAAATATGCATTTCCATATAGTATTTCATAATATATTTGTTTCGTTAACATGGTCTTGTTTCCTGTCGAATTACGGTACAAATTCATGGTAGATTTATTTAGGTGTGATGCACTTTACATAAATGCCACAAGCGACTATTATTTTATTATAATTATTATTATATCTCATACCACTTTCTAATAACAAAAAAAATTCTTAGACTATTTAACAACTTTTACAAAAGAAACACATTCCGAAACTTTCTATTTGAAAATAATGATATAAATAGTAAAACATCTGTCGCCTGTCAACCTTAATTATAATCATAATCGTTTTCACACATATAATACATAGTATAAAGTATATTTTAATTCATTTACTTTACAAGAAATAAAAAAAAATTAATCAATTACAGCAAATCAATAAAACAGAAAACGTATAAAAATTGATATTTTTATTTGTTTTATTATTTTTCTTAAAATGGCTGTTCATACTTTAAAAGAGAATTTTTATGTATTCTTCTGAAAAAGACTTTATTATACTTCAATAAGTCTATTACTATTTTTTCTTCCATAAAATGGAGTTCCTTTTAACATCCAAAAAGTGTCTAAAAGTTTCTCATCCTTGACTTAAAGTTTCTAACTTCCGGGAAATTTTTTGAGTCGTGAAGAAATCATAAACATAATGTCTATTTTCGAGTGACATAATTCAAAAATGAAAGTTTTAAGAAAGAACTTTGTAAAGTTTTTTATTGCTTCAATTTCGCATTACTTTTTCGTGTATAAACAAATTTATTTTTTCTTTTAGTGTTTGATTTAATATTTTTAAACTGATATGAGAATAACGAGTTATTGCGTATCCTCGGGGTTTTTATTTGTGTGTAAAAATGGGTATATTAAAAATTTTAAATATGAAATTACTTGAGGAATATTTAAAAATTCATTAATTTGAGAAATTGACTATTTTGAAAAATCGAAACCTAAAAAATTCCACAACAGATAACAGAAAATTTAAATATAATATTAGAAAGGGTTTACTTATTAATAGCTACGAATTCCATACAAAATTACAAAAAATACTATTATAGATTTAACCAAATAAGAATTCTGTAAAATGTCGAATAACCTATAGCTACCTGAACTTATTGGAAGATGTAACATTATTGAAAACAATTTTGATTTAGGTAACCTTAAGATGAAGAGGAATATTAAAAAATATATTTATTGATTTTTGTCATTTCTCGAAAAACAACAATAATGAAAGTAAAAAAAAAAAAAAAAAAAAAAAAAAAAAAAAAAAAAAAAAACTAGTCGTTGGGGGCCACCGTAATATTTACCCATCTTGGATATGTATATGAAAATAAAACATGTGAAAACTATTTATACAATGCATTGCAATTCATAAACAAAATTTAAATATTGTTAATATACATAGTAATGCTTTATTAAAGAACTTCTGATGTACCAATTTTGACAATTTATATAAAACGCGAAACTACTCAAGTAGTACCGAACTGCGTAAAAGAAACATCCTTATAACTCCAAAAATAATAGTTCTATTAACTAACAATTAACTGTGTCGGATTAAGCGTCTCATTTCCAATTAAAATATATCTCTGAATTGAAATTTGAATGAAATACAGGGTCATGAAAAATCGAAGAATGTGGAAAACAGGATTACAAATATCTCGGCAACTAGTGATCCGATCGATTTTGTTCTATATGCAAAATGTGTGCTATTTTATTGCCTTTTACGTCCATTTCTTAAAACAAAAAAATTCGAAAATTTTTATATACCTTTCATCAGAACGAATTTTTCGAGGGTCCGAAAAACATAGTTCCGGATAATCGAGGTTGCTGATATTAAATAGGCTTCGTCCCATTCTTACATACTAACTACATACAAAACTTCAAGTCTCTATCTCAATTTGTTCGAGAGATAGAGCGTTTACAGACAGACAGACAGACGGACAGCAATTTTTTTTTCTAAAAATATGTTTTTCGGAATCTCCACTATCTAAAACGTGTAAATCCGTCAAAAAAATTTTCGATTTTCAAAACGATTGCAAGACTTACCCTATACTACGTATGATGGGTAAGTAATATTTAAAATAAATTTAAGAATAATCTATTGCATTGCTATCAACTTACCGATAATTTCCGCAAAATTCTTCCAGCGTGACCCTGGTCAAATAAGTTATTTTCTCACTAGAAATAAATTTATGCATAATTACTAAATATTTTATGCATATTTTAATGTATAACTAAAAATTGAAAATTTAATGAAATATTTAATATACCGCATATTTAATGCATACATAATTGCACATAAAATTCAATTTAATATACTGTTTATTAAACTGCATTTATATAATTGAGATATGATTAAGACTAGTTAGATTAAATTAAGAAACAATCAAAAGAGTTTTGATCGTAATAAATTTTAGCATGATGGATATTATATCTTGAGATAATTACAGTTATGGCATGCACTGTAAAACATTCGGTGTAACCTTACTCCATAAAACTGGTGGCAGCATTGCTGCCTCCAGTCTTATGGTGGATTGTAACCGATATAAATGGAGTAACATTACTCATGTCTTGTGTAAGTGTACATCATATTATGAGTAAGGTTACACCATTCCTGTGTAAGGTTACACGACAATTATCTGTAAGCTTACACAGAAGCTGTGTGTAAGGTTACACATGTTTAGGAGTAAGCTTTCACAACATTTGTCGGTAATCTTACACAGTAATTGCATGTAAGGTTACACCATTATATTATGAAATGTAACACAAATTCCTGTGTAAGGTTACACCACATGTGTCTGTAATCTTACTCATTAACTGTGTGTAATATTATACCATAATATTGTGAAACATGACACAAATTATTGTGTGAGGTTACGCTACAATTATCTGTAAACTTTCATGGTAAATGCGTGTAAGGTTACACATCTTCAGGAGTAACCTTTCGCCACATTTATCTGTAATCTTACACAGCAATTGCTTTTAAAGTTACACCATAATATTGTGAAACATAACACAAAATCCTGAGTAACGTGACACCAAATATGTCTGCAATCTCTCACAGTAATTTTGCGTTAGGTTTCACCACAATATTGTGAAACATAACAAAATTCCTGCGTAAGGTCACAGTACAATTGTCTGTAAGCTTCCACAGTAATAGTTTGTAAGGTTATACATCTGTAGGAATAAGCTTCCCCTACATATTTCTGTAATGTCACGCTTTCATTGTGTGTAAGTTTATACATTAGTCGGATTGAGTTTTCCCCACACTTTCCTAGAAAGTTATCCATTTTTATATGTAAGTATTAATTACATTTGACTGTGCAGTTTCACATGATGTAAGCAACGTTATACAGTACCTTTTAGTAAGGTAAGACTAATTATCTAACTTTTCACAGCATTAAACATAATATTTCACTATATATTTTTTGTATAGTTACGCAACATGTGTGTATAATTGTACAGTTATTTGTATGTTTGATTAAACCAGATTTATTTGTTTAGCTATAGAAAAATATTACCCTAAAAATAATGATTTTTTTCATTATTTCTGAAAAATGTGGAACAATTTATAATTTTCCATAGACTGAAAATTACTTCTTAAACTGTCCATATCTCATCAAATATTCTTGTTTTAATTAAAATATGCCGTTTTACGGTTATATTTAAAATCTTGAAATTTGGTATAAATTTGGTTGTTTATATTTTGCACAGAAATGATAACATGTTTCTGAATTTGCAAGCCATGCTTACAAGAATACCAATCAGGACCCACATAGTCATTTGTTTCAGTAATAGACCAATTTGAGCATTTTCCATTACATCGGTGAGCAGATGTACTTTGTATTTCCATTTATTATACTCTGTTTGCCGTCGCGATTAAAACTTCATCGAAAAAAATTAACTATCATATTGTATATTCCACAATTTCAAGGATGTTCCTTTTAATTCCTCAATAGAGTTTCAACAAATATAGATATTTGATAAATTGTGTAATATCGATTGCCACTAGATAGTAGAACATTTTCAAAAATGTTTGAAGATCAATGTGCAATAAAAATATTAATTTTATAGCCTATCATATTGCATACTAATGTTCTTTTATAATACAAATTCCTTAGGGTGATAGTTTTTTTAGTCTTTGAATCTTTCAATTTCTATAAAATGGAGATATAAAGGATCACTTTTCCTACTTGCTATTTATGTGTTTAAAATCTATCCAATTTGTCCTCTACTAAAAGAATTTTAACACAGTTATTCTAATTGGTAAATAGCTATATTAAATGTAATCTTCTAATTTTGTTTTCGAATTTGAAAAATGTTTGAGACAGAATTCAATATTTGACTTTCTTACCTGAAACTGTCAATTACTTCTGGATCAATCTGGGAAACCTAGTTCACCCAGCTAACCTTATTGATTACAGTATTTGGTCAGCTTAACAGAATGAATTGCAGGTAATATAAATCCAGTAAATGATGGGTAAGCAATTGCACTAAAATAATTTTAATACAACCATTTTAATGGACAATGTGTGATTTTAATTGTAATTTTCCCCCTTGGCTGGAAATGTCTGAGCCAGTAAGAAAATTACAATTACTGCTAATCTGTACTTTTGCTACCTATGGTTCAGTAAACAGTAAATTTCTAAAATTTTAATAGTTGTTTCAGGTACTTTCCTTCATGTTTGCTTAAATAGTAGGTATTTAGTACCTGTTGTTTGGTGTTAAAAACAAGACAATTCTCATTTGTTTTGTATTTACTTTGGGATACCTTTATAATCACATTCAATGAGTTCTCTCTTATCTGTTCAGTGGATCTACAACAGAAAAAATGAAACTAGTCGCTGGGGGGCCACCGTAATACTTACCCATCATGGATATGTATATGAAAATAAAACATGTGAAACTATTTATACAACGCATTGCAATTCTTAAACAAAATTTAAATATTGTTAATATACATAGTAATGCTATATTAAAGAACTGCTGATGTACCAATTTCGACAAATTATATAAAACGCCAAACTACTCAAGTAGTACCGAACTGCGTAAAAGAAACATCCTTATAACTCCAAAAATAATTATTCTATTAACTAACAATTAACTGCGTCGGATTAAGCGTCTCATTTCCAATTAAAATATACTTCTGAATTGAAATTTGAATGAAATACAGGGTCATGAAAAATCGAAGAATGTGGAAAACAAGATTACAAATATCTCGGCAACTAATAATCCGATCGACTTCGTTCTATATGCAAAATGTGTGTTATTTTATTGCCTTTTACGTCCATTCCTTAGAACAAAAAAATTCGAAAATTTTTATATACCTTTCATCAGAACGAATTTTTCGAGAGTCCGAAAAAAATAGTTCCGGATAATCGAGGTTGCTGATATTAAATAGGGTTTGTCCCATTCTTACATACTAACTACATACGAAATTTCAAGTCTCTATCTCAATTTGTTTGGGAGGTAGAGCGTTTACAGACAGACAGACAGACGGACGGCAAAATTTTTTTTCTAAAAATATGTTTTTCGGAATCTCCACTAACTAAAACGTGTAAATCCGTAAAAAAAAAATTTCGATTTTCAAAACGATTGCAAGACTTACCCTATGCTACGTATGATGGGTAAGTAAAAAGAGCACAATGAAAATAAAAGAACATCTTTGCAGTATATTGAGATCAAATACCTTTAATTATGTTTGCAATAAACCCAAAAGCAGAAAGTTCAAGATGGGCGACCGAATGTCAAAATATTTTTCTCTTTTGCGGATTTTAGTTTTCAACAGATCTTTTTTAGGATTTATAGTATTTCTTAGCTCTTTAATGCTTAATTTTGTTATAAATTGAAGTTAACAAAATGCATAAAGATAGTACAAGTAAGTGATTCTTTAAATAATTAACTGTCCAATTGTAACTTTTTTCATGCGATTATTTTCTATCCATAAAATGTCTGTCGCAGATACTTGGAGAATTTTCAGCTACTGGAGATATAAATAACTTATAATCAAATCTTTTTAAAATTACATTGATTTAGAATATATTTTTACTGGAATGATTAAAATAAAAATCAGCGTAATCTGTGTTGCAGAAAGAAACACATATATTATGTAAATTAATGAAAAAGGATCCAGCTTACAAGAAATTGCAGTTGCTTTTACCAACAAATGTCCCTTTTAAAAAGTTATAGAATCTATTTTATATCTTAAGCAAATAAAAAGGAATTTGGAACATTCTGTATATTTGTAAGATATATACTCCTGTAGTTCTGTTTCAAATAGAGAAATTGCTTTTATTAATTATATAATTTGTATCATATTAATGGGATACATAAGAAATTGTACTTTCATCTAAATCTTTTGTTAAAACAGGGAACTTTAACTTTTATAAACTGTTTGAGATTGTCTTGCCCTGTAAAATAAGATTCTATGTCCACAATCAACATATGGACTTATAGGCCAATAATGTTATGAGTCAACATACTGCATATGAGCTACCGACAAGTTAGTTTTAACAAAGCTTAAAAAGATTCGAGATAGATGGAAAAATATTTATATGCCGGAGTGGTTCCAGATGACGGACCCTGAATCCAAAAGAAAAAAAAAAGTTGCGTAGGGTTATCTTCAATAACCTCGATAGACTAGTAGCCAAGTGGTTGGTAACAAAAAATATCTGCATACCGTCTTACAGAGCAGATACCCTATTAAAATGTTAGACAATTCTGGGTGGAACACAATCGGTTAAAAATTATTCCACTGAAAATAATACTGTAATTTCATTTTTTAACAAACACATTAAAATAAGGAATGCAATGAAAATCAATGTAAGACAAATATTGAATATTTGAACAATATTGATACTAAATATCTATTAAAACTATTCATAGTGAATTATTTTGCAAAATTATATTTATTCAAGTAACAACAACTTAATTAGATTGCCTTTAGTTTTAAATATTCCTGTAACTGTGAAAAGGGATTAATGAACAAAAAGTCACTTTGAAGAATCTATTAAAATTTAAAAGTATATTTTGTTTAAAAATAATAATATTTAGCAAATTTTTATAACATAATTATTTAAACTTAAAGACTTATATCTGAAATTTTTCATTGTTTCTAAATAATTTATATGTTTTAAGCATTATGTGATTTTTTTTTATTATTATGGTTGATACACGTTTTTTAATTAATGCTTCAATTTAATAGTCAGATATTAAGAAGGAATAGAATATTTGGCTTTCTAGCCTCTTCCAATTAACCAAATATTCGTTGCACCTCCAAATTGAAATTGCAGTAAGTTTTCACATTTCACTCAAATTTCTATAAGTTAGTTTAGAGTACCTCTGGACTGAAATTCATGGAAATCCTGAAATATCAGCATAAAGTACCCACATAAAATCTTGTTTTTACTACAGCTTAGTTATGAATATCAAATCTGATTATTTTTAGAGCACACAACACGTTTAATATTTCATTGTTAATATACAAAAAAAAAAAAAAAAAAAAAAAAAAAAAAACAAGAAAACATCTACATTTATGAAAGCAGCTTGCACAATTGTTTATTTCAAACTGAAATATATTTTCACACCACACACAAAAAATTAATATAAATTTCCATTCCATTATTTTTTTATTTAAAAAAATACTTCCAAATTGTTTAAGAAAAAATCTACATTTATGAAAACCAGCTACCAGCATTGTCTGTTTTAAATTTAAAGAAATTCACAACACACACACACACAAAATAATTCTGAAATAAATGTGTAGAGTCTCGCTCTCACCATTAATTTTAAATAGGGGGTGGGGGGAGAAGAGAAATATAACATAAAATACAAGTCTATCATTATTAAAACTCTACTAGAAAATTAAAAGTTCAATAACATGACCAAAAATTTGATACACTGAAGTGCAAACAAATTAAGGGGTAGCAAAACTCAAAAGCTTTTTTTCTTCTTTTAAATTCGTTTATCAAGTCTGCATGCTCGTTTATTAGATATCATGATAAGATATGTTGGTTGCAAATTCACCGTCAGCAGGCACAGTTTCAAGTAATTTCTACAAAATTTTGTAGAAAAATCCTGGAAGTTGATGTCTGCTTGAAATTTCTATTCATGCGTGCCATCTCCAGAAGATTATCTTAACCTGGGGTATTTGCTCCAAAAAGCGATAGCAATTTTCTTTCTTTGTACAGAATTTGGGTTGTCCGTGTACAATATTTCGCTCTATTGTACCATTCAATTTCTCCATTTCTCCTTTTTCTTTTACTCACTGGAAAAATTTTCATAGCAGAAAATGAAAGGCGATGGCCACGGCAATCTTCGCAAATTTGTGACACCTAGTTAAATGAAACATCATAATTAGTTCATTGCATCTTAATAAAATGTTTAGATTTGATATACTTTAAATTAAGTTTATTTTCATTAAATAATAAATTTCAAAAGTTAGAATGCCCCAAAATAGCAATGTGATTAACTTGAGCTAATTTAAACAGTATATTATATACAAGAATATTTACGGGGGGGGGGGAGTTATAAAATTTAGGACAAATCTACATCGAATACAATTTTCAAATACAATAATCAGATTAATACTACATCATATACTAGATACTACATGAAATAAATCTCTCAACAAATACAGTTATCAAGTGTTAGATTTCTTTCAAACAATATTGAAAAAAAAAGCAAATTTTAAAATTAAAAACATGATTTTCTTTTTTAATCGTAATTTTGTCTGATATAAAAGTTTATGAGTATCTCAGCAAAATTACTAGTGGAAGGTGTCATTTAGTACCTTTTTTAAGTTTTGATTTATGTTTATTTTTCCTATTCTTTAAGCATTAAAAATAATAATCATCAAAAAAGAACATTTAAATGCATTAAGGCGAATGTTTACCTTTTCAGAAATTTTCTTTCTTTTTAATAATATGGTACAAATGATAAACTCAATGCATTTTGATGTTCTACTAAAAGTACATTCTGAAAAACTGCATATTAAAATTAAAATTATTGAAGAATTTTAATTTTTTAAGATTTCTACTACTTTAATATATATATATATATATATATATATATATATATATATATATATATATATATATACATATATATATATATATATATGTATATATATATATATATATATTACATTTTTAAACATTTTTAAATGTGTACTGTGTTTATTTTTATAAGGATAGCATGTATACTCGTAGAGAAATTAAGGATTTTATAAAAACAGTCCTAAGTTTTTTGCTTATAATTTACAGAGTTCCTAATATAAAATAATGTTCTTTTCTGAAAATATGACAAACATCATGGTACACAATACCCTGTCATCAGAATTTAAAAATAAAAATTGTATGACAAATGAGCAGGCTTACTAAATAATTTTTTACTACGCATGCGTAAACGCTATTAAAATTTCATTTGCATATTATGTTAGTTAAATGTGTAGAGCAACTTTTGCAAAAGTCTCAAAAACACAGATTAAAAATTCTGAAAATTATCGTTGATAGAATGAGATCAAAATATTTCATTCCCTAATGAAGCAAAAAGCTGAGGGGCTGTATCCATATTCTATTGTTTCGTACCTAGACTATATTGCACGTACAACTGTATTTGGATAAAACCCAAGATATTTTGCTTCCTGTTAGGAATAACGGATTTTGAGTTGATTCTATAGACGATAATTTTCAGAATTTTCAAGCTATGTTTTTGAAACTTTTACAGACGTTGCTCTATACATTTAGCTAACATAACATGCAAATGAAATTTTGATATCGTTGATTCATGCGCAATGAAAAATTATTTACTAAACCTACTCATTTTTCATACAATTTTTATTATTTTTAAATTCTGATGACAGGATATTGTGTACAATGATGTTTGTCATATTTTCAGAAAAGAACATCGTTTTATATTAAGAACTCTGCAAATTATAAGAAAATAAAAAGAATATTGCCCAGTTAAACTGATGGCATTGAGCTCACAGGCTACGCATACTAATTGTACATTACATCCTTATATTTTCAAGGGTTAATTCCGTTCGATAAAATTAAGAAGGGGAAACAGCTCTCCCCTTTCCTCTTTTTTATACTTAATCATTGAACGTCCTAAACTATCAAAGACATGATTTATCATATAAAAAATCTATATCCAAAATTCAGAGCAAATCAGATAATTCTTAATAAAAACCCATTTAGCATTTATATAATTTAAAAGGAGTTATCCCCCTCTTTTATACTTAACCAGTAAATTTCCAAAACTATTCAGAGATTTGAACGAAATCTGACAATTCTGCTTGAAAAACCCATTGATATAAATTAAGGGGAGCGGCATTAGAACCCCTGTTTCCCTATTTATACTTATTCAATGAACACCTAATAACAAGCACGGAATCGCCTCATCAGAATGATCTTATATCTAAATTTTAAACGAAAACTTAATTCTGCATAAAAATCCCATTTATATCAAGTAAGGGGAAGGGCATGAGCTCCCCGTTCCCCCTCTTATACATATCGAATGAACTCCAAAAACTAATCAGGGAAGCGCCTTGTCAGGATATGCCTATATACAAAATTTCAAGTGGATCGGATATTTTTATCATGAGTTATCGCGTTACGCACGTACGAACATACATACAGAACGGACGGGCACATAAGCTCTCAGGCTATGATAGCCTGTGATCTAAAAACTTAGGACTGTTTTTATAAAAACCTTCATTTCTCTACGAGTATGAATGCTATCCTTATAAAAATAAACACAGCACATTACAATAAGCCACTTAATCATAATGTGCAGTTTGAACGCTTTTGCTACATTAGTTTTGACAGGGTTATCCAAAAGATCTTCGTTCTTTTTCAATTTGTTGACGGTCCCCTGTTCAATTTCGGGGAAAACTCTTCGCGAAAATATATGACACGTACTATTTTGTTTACACACCTGAAGTTTCACCAGATTTCGGTTTATATTTCTTTCATTCCTTACTTAATTACCAATTATGCTTAACTTTTGGACACCAGTATATATATATATAAATTTAAAGAAAAAAATAGATTTTTTGACCAATTTTGAAGTCCGATATTTTTAAAAAAATGATTTGTATTTGTTTTTCAATCTAGAAAATTCAAAAGAAAAACAATAAATCAATACCCGTTATAAATAATGTTAAAGCTATAGCTATACTTTACGGTACTGGTATAGATATATACTAATAAAATAAAAATAAAAAAATCTCTGGGAATATCTGCGATGGCTAGCAAAATCTACCGCACGTAGAAGTCTGAAAATTTAGGTAAAGATATTCTCAGACAGATCTTGATGCACCTGAGACTCAGACTTTTAATATTTTAAGGGCCAATATCTCTGGGCCCCTTAAAATTTTTTTTTGCACTAAATTGTTAACGACGCAGCCCCTTTTTATCTAATCTTTTTCATTGTGAGGGACCTTTCTCCACTTAGTTATTTTTTAGCATTGACGCTGGATCCTTGGGGCCCGTTTTACGGCCCCTTGAAGTTTTGGTGATAATAAATTGATTCCATTCAATCCGATCTTCATTTCTGGAATTTCTGTTCCATTTAGATATTTTCAAGATTTTACATTCCATAATGCACTGGGTACCCCTATGGAATAATGAACTCCGACAGGGCTCTTTGAATTTTTTGTACGCCAAACATTTTTCAACCCCTTAATTTCTCACCCTCTCAGAGCAAAATTTTAAAGTTGAGTCTTTTACTTTTTTCCAGGGTCAACCCCCTCACATTCTTACTCGGACTCTAGGGCTTTTTTAAACATTTTCCCAATCAATTTATGCATTTCTTTAAAATAATATCCTAACGAATATTTCATATCCTATGCTTAATTTTTACTACTGTAGATATATTGCGCTAAGTACTAAGACATTTTAACGTGTTTTCCTGTTAAGCCCCTATTTTTAACTGTCAGTTGGTCTCTTTAGAGCACCTATTACACTTCCTTTATAAATGGTCCAATTCACTAGCCTTTTTTTTTCAACAACTTCTTAAGTCCTTCATCAACTACATGAACGAAAAAAAAAATCAGATTTGAACTACTACGAATTTTAAATATTAACCGCGTTCTTGGGCCCTTGGTGCAAATTTAAAAAAAAATTATCCACACGAATTGCATGTAATTTTCTTTAGTTTTAGCGTCCTTCCATTACTTTAATAAATATATATTTAAAAAAATTTACCCAACTACATGCGAAAGAAGTTCTTAGCCTCTTTAAACATGGCACAGGGATCCTTGAAGTTTTATACTTTAAATTGTTATTAAATTGCCCCCTCTTAATCTTCCTTTTTTAAATCCTTTTTTCATTTAGTTTTTTTCACTTTCTTACATTTTGTTAAAGACTGTTGGGCCCTCTGTGTCCCGTAGGGCCCTTGAAGTTTTGTTCGCCATGCATCTCCCACCCCCTACTTTTCCAACTTCACAATGCGTAACTTTAAAAATAGGTTTTGGACTCTTCTTCCACGACCCACAACCTGATATTTTTATTGGAGTCCTAGGGCTTTTTTTAAAGCATTTACTCATTTTTTTAATGCATTTCTTTAAAATATTGTTCTAACGAATAATTCTTAACCTATGTTTATTTTTGACTAATTGTAAATATGAAGTGTTAAGTACAAAGGAATTTTAACATTTTTGATGTTATGATCCTGTTTTTAACTATCATTTGTTCCCTTTTGGGTCCTTTATTATAGCTCCCTTAAAAATGGTCCGATATATATATATATATATATATATACATTAGCTTTGACGCATTTTGATTTATAATCACCTTCTTGGGGCTTTTGATTCAGCATTTTCAAAAATGATTCGAATTGAATTCAATTTTCTTTTACATCGTTCTGACATTCGCCGATTATTTTAAAAACAACTAAAAAATATCTTTATACTCAACTACATACTATATTAATTACTAGCACATCGGAGATACCTGGCAAGAACGAAAGCTTTTATGTACTATCGAAATTTTTTTTTATAATTTTAGTGTTGATCTTTCTTTTAAGAATTTTACGAATGGAGGTACCTTGCCCCTTAAAGGGGTAGTTAGTTAGTCAGTAGATTAGTCCTCCCCTACACATTTGCTCTTTCTCTCATACGCACACAATTTGATAACTGTAATTTGATGACATTTAGTACTTTAAAACATTGCCTAAAATAATTAAACTATTGATATTATGATAATCACAGTAATAAATTTAAATTGTAAATAATTCTGAAATATTTTATTAATTTTTGTATCCTAATTGTGAAATTTATTTAAAAATAGCTATTTTGTTTCATTAGAGAACTTTCATTTAATTGTAGAACAAATTGCAGTCATAAAAACAACTAGATGAAATTAGGCATGTTTGACCCTCCTTTAACTAAATCATTTTTAACTGTTTTAAATATTGAACTTTGAACAAAGTTTTATGTATTATTTTATTCATTATACAATCAGTTATTAAATAAACCTGCGACATAAGTGCAATATATTTGAAGAAAGATAGATTTTAATCATGAAAAAATAATTTTTCAAGGCTTCTCACTCATAAGAGACATGACTCTCTGCATTTTATGTAGATATACAGGGAAAAGTAAAGAAATATACAAATAAACAGGGGCCTCGCTAAGAGGGGGTACAGATGGGAGCCTACACCCCTTCCCCCCAAATGTTTGCACATGCTGTTACAGTTGGCAAATTTACAAACTGAATTGGCGAATTAGTTCAAAACTTTAATTAAAAACTATAATACACTTTCTATTTCTGATAAATTGGACGAAATTCACCAATATAATTAGAAATATTATTAAACTTTTTACAAATAAAAGCTATATTACATTTTCTAATTGTGATAATTAAAAAAAGCTATTATATAACTGTACATAAAGCTGTGTAATAAAACTAGTTGGCAAACTTCGAGAAGTATTTATGTTTGCTTTTCACTCAGTTGGCAAATACTGAGTTTCGACTTGGCAATTTCAGGCTCTCTCCCCCACCAATAAAAATCTTAGCGAGATCCCTGCAAATAAAATCATTTTTAGAAATGCAGAATACCTTTATTTTACAAGTTTAAACAAATAAAGTAATTTTAAAAATCTCATTTTCAAATCATTTTAAACCTATAATACCTATAAACTGTAAGGTTTAAAGAAATAAAATAAGTTTTAAAAAAATATAGAATACCGTTAAGCTACAAGATTTGAACAAATAAAATAAATTTGAAAACCCCCAAAAATTTAAAAAACTAAGAATACCTTTAAGCCACAAAGTTTAAAGAAATAAAATAAGTTAAAAAAAAAGAATATTTTTAAGATAAAAGGTTAAAACAAATAAAATAATTTATAAACTCAAAATATCTTAACGAAGTTTTTATCTTTACAAAGCTACAAAGATTTTAAGTCCCGAAGTATCTTCAACATTTAACTGATGTTACAAGTCTTACAGACCGTTGCATTTTTTAATTTTTATAATTTAACATGTAACATTCTGTTTAATTATAAACACTACCGAAATTTTGTTTCTTTTGGAACTTTATACTATCACCAGTGCCATTTGAATGGGTACATTTAAATTATAACAGCCCTCTACAACATATTAAGTACAAAAACAGTTTCCAATAAGTTAATCTCCCCTTTTATTCATCTTTCAATGGAGCGGTGTGCCAGACTGGTTTACAGTAGTTAAGTGCCAATTTATGTCACATCAGTTAAAGGTTAATTTTAAATAACATTTTTTATATCGCTCCTTTATATTTTCAGAATAAATTTACATTCTTTTACAAATATAAACATTAACCTTTTATTGTATATCAAGTATAATAAACAGATTTCAAAAACATTTAATTAAGGGAGCTTTCACTAAGGTCAACCCTCCAACATATTGACTAGGTCAAGCCTCTCTCCCTAAGCTATATTTTAAAGAAAAAAACATATTTTAAACTATTTTAAACATATAATATACCTGTGCAAAATTCATGCCTATAATTAAAGCTCAATATTTCGGTATTAATTAAAACCTACTCACTTAAATTTCCACGATATTTTAACTGGGAAACTCTTGAAAAATATTTTTAAAAAACTCAACTTTGTTAAAAAGTCTTCACATCTGATTGTGTTTCACCTGCTTCAATTGTCTGCATAAAATGAAACTTGTTGCTTGATAATTTTCTTAGCTTTGGTTATCATCTTGCGGCAAAAGTCTGGAAAATATTTAAATTTGAAAATGGTTGAATGGGTCAACCCTCCGCCGTGGTCAACCATCCCTAGTCTCCCCTATGTTTTTTACATTTTGAGGTGTATCCATTACTGGAGTGTGGGCGTTTTAATATTTTTCTCTTATTTACAATTAAATTTTGATTTAGGAGAGATGGCATTCTGAGAATTGTAAAAAATTGTTGAGTGATGAATAAAATATTGAAAAAATTGTAATATAAATAGTATTAATTAAAAATTATTTTTTATAGAAATTCATTAAGGGTATCGATTAGTGGCACATCTATTTCATATATATATTATCCGTTTATTTTAATTATTTCAATAGATGATTCAAAACATCAAATATCAGAATTACAGTTATAAAATTGAAATAATGGAAGAAAGTTAGAATGATTAGTAGAAAAAGAGTAAAAAAGAAAAGAGCAGGCGAGTGAAGTTGTATAATTTGCATTTAACAGTTAAGTTTATTGATGAATTAATTGTAGTAATTAATATTACAAATATGAAAATACCACAGATTTATTGATGTTTAACAAATACTATGCAAACTATTTCAAAATAAAATTGCAAAACTGATATTTGAACCCACGGATCTCCAAATAAAATTGTTTTAATACTATGCTATAAATTTAATAGTTTAATGTTAATTTTTATGTGCATAATAGATGAATAATCAAACATTCAAGAAGCAAAAAATTTTGTGTAGTTTTAAAAAATTGTCGTTTTTCAATTGAATTTGTTTCTAGATCATCCCCCTTTAGCCCCTTCTTTCTCTATATAATATTGTCTACTTTCCGATTGGTTTGATTGTTTGCTACAGTAAAAAATATCAAAAGCAGAGATGTAAATAATAATGATTTGATTACAATATTTAAAAAAATTGTTTATTAGATAACATTAATTAAAACATTGAAAGAAGCTTTTTATTAAACCATAAGGGGGAGTGGGATGGTGTGGGACAGTTACAAAAGTATTTACAAAAGTAAGAAAATCAACTTTGTTTGATACAAACTCTAAAATTTCACTTTATAGAGGGCATTGTGAACGACTTTTTAATCTCCCTGAACAGGATAGAAACACAACATAAAAATTTATTTTATAATTAAAGAAATGTAAATTTCAAAATGTGCCCCATACCTCTCCACTTACACGGAGGTATGAGACAGCTATAAAACAAACCTATAAAGCATAAATAGGCTAGTGTCGGCTAAATATACAATTAAACAAACATTGTAGGATGATAATGTATGTGCCACATCATAAACTTCTTGTAGATTTATGATTCAATGACAATCATGAATAAAAATTCAAGATTTTTAGTCGTAGATGACATTAAAAAATCATCACTTCAATTTATTTACATTTTGAAGTAAATCAATTTATAATCAAAGTTATAATATATTATCCTCTAAAAATGTTTGCATGGTAGCAAATTAGATTCATCTTATGAAAAAAAAAGAATTGGACATGTCGAATTCACCATGTCGACATGCAAGTTCTTCCTTTTATTACCATGTCCCATTCCTCCCCACTTCCTTGTTTTGTGTTAAACTTTATGTATAAACAAAAATAGGTCTTTTAAGCTTATTTTAAATTATAGATAACGTACAGTATATTGTTCCATAAATAAGAAAACTATTACATATATGCATGTACAAGTCATTTATATATGAAAAGCATATAAATTATATTAAGCGAATTTATTTTTGATTCTTGAATAAATCTTTTCCGTTATACGACTGCAAGTTTATACTGATCATTTTTTTTTCAATTGAAGATTTGGTTATGATTGCTTGGGCGATCGTGTTACGTTTGATTGATGAAATGTTTAGTATATACATAAAGAGAAAAATCTATTGTCCCATTCCTCCTACTGTCCCATCCCTCCCGCTGTCCTACTCTTTCCACTCACTCCTACAGTAATGAGTTTTTTTAAAGTATAATTTAAAAATAATTGCTTTCAGATTTTTCCAAATAAGTGAGAAGATTTTATATACTATGAACTTACTAAATTATTTTTTTTAGTAATGTCTACATTGGATGTTTATTACTGGAAATTAGTTAAATAAGCATTTCAGTAATGGACACTGGTTTCAAAACTTTAGATTATAACAACTTATATATTTGAAATACTCAATATTTTATCAATAAAATATTAAGAAAATGACAACTTACTTCATATCTCGTTTTCTTGTAAATAGTGCCGGAAGATGTTGATGTTGATCACATGTTTAATGTTTTCCTTCTCTATTCCTCATGTTGTCTATGTCGACATTTACCACTGAGCATGTGCTTGGAGTACTACATCATACGTCATGCTTCAAGTGGAAAGTTCCACGAACCTCCGTGAAAATATCCTCTGGTTTTGTGTGTTTTTTAAAATATCAGAATGACTTTCTCCAGAATTTGAGGAAGGTTACACACATAAATGATGGCAAACTTACACAAATGTTTTACAGTGTGTTTTAGAAAGCATAATTACTTAAAATTTAGCAAAAAATTAATTCCAATTAGTTTTTTAATTTTTCTGCTTCTTAGAGAAAAAAAAGAGATTATATGACTTAATAAGACTTTTAATTAGTTAAATGTTCGCCCAATTTAATATAATGTTTCTGCTAAATAATGCATGGTAAAGTTATCTATCGTAATTAAGTTTCACCAAATACTGTGGTTCGTATTAAACTGCATTTAAATAAATTGACTGTGTGTGAAACTATTTGAACTTGAGTAATTAGTTGAAAACTAGGTAAAACTAACAAAGTACTTATAAACTTTGAAACTTTATGAGATAGCTTGTTTTTTATTAAAAACTGTAACAAAATCATTGAAAATAGTAATTTCTAATGGCGCTGGCTGCTAAAAGGTTTTAAAAATAGAAAAATTCAATCTATTTTATCAATTCAATCAATTCTTATTTCAATATATTCATATAATTCAATCAATTTTTATTTAATCCTTTACATAAAAAATAACATTATACTACTTCTCCAGCTAAATTAATTTAAACTTTTTAAAACTTTTCAAAATAATTAAAAAGTGAGTATAGTTTCAGTTTTTTTTGCTCGTCTGGATAAGCAACTCTAACTGTTAGGTCGGAATTCTTGTTCAGTGGCATTTATTCTAACACAAATTTAATTTAAGGTGATTGACATGTTCTTAAAATTATCTAACGGGTATCTTCTTTTCTTGTTTAATTGGAAGAAAATATATACATCTTATTTACACATATGATACATTATTTACATTAATTACATTCTCAGAACAATTTCTTTCATCAACACACATCTCGTATTTTTTCTCTCTGCAAAACATAAAGAGAACAAAGCATCGAGATTCCAGGAGGGTTGCCAGGTGTACAGCTAAGATCAAACTTTCATCGCCCTTTTGGCGTTAAACATGATTCTCCACACTAACTATAGTAAATATACTAGGATTTCTCTTTAAGTTTTAGATGTTATTGTTGTTACTGTACAACGAGCGCCACCGAAAACGACGTGTGAGTAAAAGAGTAGTGTAAAAACTAAAAGCAATAGATTATTTTAATTACATATTTGAATTCAGCGTAAACAGAAGCGTTAGAAAAACAGTGAATGTTTTGTGTGACCCTTCCCCTAAAAAATTGAGTTCTTCAGTGCTTTTAGTTTTTTTAAGTCAAATGTGGGAGCCCAAAACATTCTTTCATCTCATCCCTGTTAATAATTCCTGAAAAATGCAGCTTACCATTACCACTACACTGTAAAAAAAAAAGGGTCGATCTACTAAAAAAACTTTAGTGATCCTCGTAATTACTAAAAAATTTTTAGTAATCTTAGTCGGTTACTAGAAAATCTGTAAGAATTACTAGAAAAAAGTTAGCAATGAATAGAGTTAATAGTTTTATATTTTTAATAGCTATTACTAAAACTCATTTGGCGTGGCCTTGATAGCATAGTGGTTATAGTAACGGACTGCAGTCTGAAAGGTCCCGGGTTCGATCCTGGACAGAGCAAATACTCCCCGAATGTATGTAGTGTAAGTACTCGTTAATAAATGATTATGAAAATCCTGTCGGATCAGTTAGAAATGTTTGGTGCTGCCATCTATTGCAGTTTTGCCGAAAATCTTCCGCTTCGGAAGTCTGGATGCAGCTCGAAGGAACCTCCTGCCCTTCGGGCGCACATAATGGTTATTAAAAATAATTTTGGAGCTATTACTAAAATTTGCTTGGTGGCTCATACTAAAAATTTTTAAGTTAGTTATACAAAGAATTCTTTTGTTCAGTTTACAAAAGAAATGCTTGTTTCACTTGCAAAAAAAAAGTTTGTAATGGTTACTAAGAAATTCTGTGGAATACAAATTTACTAAAGAATTTTTAGTAACCTCTTGAATTTTTTTTTACAGTGTAGTTAGGGTTTTTATACCAAAATCTAGTCAGCAACAAATTATATCAACAACATCAATTCATGTCAAGAAATATCCGAATCTAGAGTTTGATGAAAATCGGTCTATTAGTTTTTGAGATAGAACTACTGTGGAAATTAAAAATAATGCACCATAGCAGTACCACCTGTTGACTGATATACACCTAAAACTAATCTGCTCTAGTTTATATAAAGTTCTAATTGAATATACAGTTTTGTGAAAATCGGTGTATTAGTTCTTGAAATATAACTACTGTGAAAATTAGAAATAATGCACCATTGCAGCACCACATGTTGATTGATATACATCAACAATTAATTAGCTCTAGTTTATATAAAAGTCAAATGAATATAATGTTTTATGAAATTTCGTGCATTATTTCTTGAGATTTAGCGCCTACAAAATTTTTGTCACTTACAGACTCGCTGAGTGACAGGGTGACAGACAGACTCAGAGACAGACATTTTCTAAAAACCAACAAATCGTGTTCAGGATCTTCTAAAACTTATTAATACATTGTAGACCGGAAAGCGAAATTTTTCACGAATCCAATACTTTCTTTTTGTAATGACAGAAAAGAGTTTAAAAAAAATTACAAATACGATTAAAGCATTTCTTGATAATTACTTGAAGATGAATGGATTCACGTTTGTATTCAGCAATAAACATGTATTTTGTTTAAAAGAAAACATCACTACTCCATGTTGTCAATTGCACTGATTTATTCAATTATCCTAAAGGAAAAAAAATCTGTTTTCTCGTTTATTTCATCTAGCGTAAGTAATACTATCATTGAATAATAGCTTGTCAGTGTCTGAAAAGAACGGTTATATCTTGCTCAACAGTTAATGCTTTCCTTCGATGATTGGAAAAGGGTTAAACAAGAATTTATTTATAAAGAGATATTTTGTTATTTATAGAAAGAAATTGCATCCAACTGATTTTCTATGCAATAACAAAAGTGTGTTTAGATATGCATCTTACGCAGTATTTCAGGAAGTTCTAATGTACGACTATAATCTGAATTTGTTTTTAGTAATGAGACAAATTTTATGAATTTCAGAGTTTTCTAAATAAATTAAAAATACATTTTTTTTCAAAGGTTTTAATATGAATGTACTAAAAATAAATAAATAAATAAATAAATAGACGATGAAAAAAATACTATTTTGAAAAACTTTTCTTTACACAAGTGAGCCAAAAGAACGACAATATTTTAAAACAAAAAACTGTTTATTATGACTAAATAAGCACTTATATTTTGCATTTGGTTCATAAATAGTCCTTCCGACAATGCCGGGAGAAAGAGGTAGCTTTCATATACTTATTTATTTATTTTATATTAAGTAATAAATAAAATATATGAAGCTCAAAATAGTGGAAAACGATTATGTAAGATTGAATACTAGTTTTTGTCAATACTGAATATTAATAGAAAATTTTAGAAATTAGTAATCTTTTATTCAAACTGGTTTTATTTTAAGCGATTTATAGGGTCGCGAAATTCCACGATATCCATTTTAAAGCAGCATGATAGATAGAAAAAAAAAACCAATGAGCTTGATCGAAATCTTAATTTATGTGAACATGCACACTTACATCGAAATCGATTAATATATACGAGTGCTGTCTCGGGCAAATTGACTTTAAAAAGAAAAAAACTGTCACCCACATTAGAAATTCAAACTGCTATATCCCAGGCGTTTTTCAAGGTAAAGACTAAGCAAAAAATATTCCGGAATTCATTATTAAGATAAATAGTTTAGAAAGAACCTTTTTTTCAATTTCTAATTTTTTGTTTATACATCTTAATGTCTAAACAGAAAGATTATACATCTTTCTGTTTATACAGTTAAAAGATTTTTGACAAATTTAAGCTGCCATCATTTTGAAACAGGATGGCTGATAAAGTGGCCCGTGAACTCGGTCAAGACATTGGTATGTACCATGAACACATGAAGTTATATCGAAATCATTTTATAAATATGCGTATTAACGCGTGACAAATTTCAGACCGTTTCAAAATGTCAATCTCACTGGAAATTGAAAGTGCTAAAACTCAGCCATTTTTCAAGATATAGATGAAACAAAAAAATGCTCTGAAATCTTTGTATCAAGGTCAAAACACAGAAAAAAAATCTTTTTCAATTTCTTACTTTTTTGCATCTAATTTTAAAATTTAAATAAAAAAAATTTATATTCCGCCATTTTGAAACAAGACGGCGCACAGTGGGGCAGGAAGCCTCCAAAGTTGGCAAAAAATAAAATTTACTTTGAATAAAAAAAGCACATCACGGATTCTTTTGTAGAAGAAAAGTAGTAAAATTTTAAACTTTTACATAAGCTAAATAGTAATTTATTAATTAATTTACAAACCTTTTTCAATATTTTTTGTAGAAAAATGAGTTAAAAACAAGAATTTAAGATAGTTTTATACTAATTAGATATTTATAAATCATCCATAATATCGCATTAAAAAATTTAAACATAATTAGTAATTTTAATTATTCTCAAGCAAACCTTATAATGAATATTAGCGACTCGTTTTGAAGGATTGGATCAACCTTTCTCAGGCAAAATGGACGTATTACTATAAAGACAGCAGAAGAAAAACTGTTTCTGTTGTTTTAGTGCTAACACACACTTTTTTGTTTTCCTGTTTTTCAGATCTTAAACTCATACATGTCACGTATACTAACGAATATGTAGGACTAGAATTGTATAACCGTTTTACTCTTGATATTTTTGATCGTCCAGAACAAATTCAGATGGAATATGAAGATGGGCACGTTTGCTTTTCATTGACGCTTCTATTTGTTTTTCAAATCGAGGAAATGAAAGCGATTTGCCAAGCCACTCTTTGTTAATTCTGAAGCATTTCCCTTGTTTCGCCAGGCTTTTGCTCATCGGAATTTATATTAAACTTTAAAACATTTAATCTTCTTTTCATTTAAACTACTTGTTCGTAGTTTCTCCGATTATGGAGCTCTTATACCATAAAATCACATTACTTTTCAAAATTTTTTTGTTAAAACGTTCCATGATAGTCAGTTTCATTTAAATACATTGTTTTGTGATCAACAATGCATTAAAATTCGTATTTAACAAAGAAAATATTTATAATCATGTTTGGCACACCCGTACACTAACAAAAATTTAAGGATGATTAGCTATAAAAATGACCATACAATTAAAAAAGTGGCAAAAAGTAGCAAGATTTTCTGGCATATTTGTCCTTTTAAAACTCATACTTAGTAGAAAAAATTATAATTAACACTTAAATCGCCTTTAACTCATAACTAAAACCTACAATGTTTGTAGACAGTGTTAATTTTTTTTATAAATTTCACCACTATATATTCTAAGTGTCTGTATATCTATAAAAATCGTATTAAAACAAATTGAAAGTTAATGAATTATTGTTACATACTTGTAGTTAAAGGTTCCATAGTCAAAAAAAAATTATTTTTTAATTATTATAGCGAAATTAACAAACGAATGTTGAAACAAAATTATTGATTTTTTTTTCACTTATTATCAAAGCACAATATGCAGTTTAACTTCTTTCTCTAGTGACGATCAAAATAACTTTGCGCAAATTTTAATACTAGGCAGATATGTACTGACATCTGCTCTATTAAACTGACGTATGTCGGTAGTTCAAAATAAAATTTCATTTTTTCGATTTTTTGCCAGTTTTGAAGGCTTTTTGCCCCACTGTGCGGCGGTTGGAACTGGCCAACGAACTCGGTCCAGGCATCAGTATGTCCTATTTATGCACCAAGTTTCCTCCAAATCGGTGTATAAATACGCGTGTTATCATGTGACGAAAACCAGATCATTTCAAAATGTGAGCAACACTAGAAATTAAAAGTACTATAACTCAGACATTTTTTAAGATACAAAAAACTTTGGAATCTTTGTATCAAGGTCAAATGCATGAAATAAAAATATTTTTCCATTTTTTATTTTTTCGCGTTTAATTTAATTTTTAATTTTTTTTTTAATTTTTTAAATGGCCGCCATTTTGAAACAAGATGGCAGATGGAACTGGTTAACGAACTCGGTCCAGGATTTATTATGTACTATGTACAGACCAAGTTACATCCGAATCGATTTATAAATACAAGAGTTATCACGTGACAAAAATCAAATCGTTTCAAAATGTCAGCCATAAGAAAAATTCAAAATGCTGTAACTCAATCATTTTTTAGAAATAGACGAAGTAAAAAGTGTTCTAGAATTGGTGTTTTAGGATCTAACACATAAAATAAAAATACTTTTCAACTTTTAATTTTTTCGCATTTAATTTTAAATTTTAAATTTTAAAATTTTTTTTAAATGGCCACCATTTTGAAACAAGATGGCGGATGATGCTGGCCAACGAACTCGGTCGAGATATTTATATGTACTATGTACATACCAAGTTTCATTCAAATCGGTTCATAAATACGATAGTTATCGCATGACAAAAATCAGATTTATATATATATATATATATATATACTATGTCAAAATTTGAACGGAAAGTGGTTTTGGGGTCTGGGGGTCATGATCGGTGAAAATATACCAAAATTTTCTGGAAGTGCTTTCCTCCGGAAGGCTGCAATAGGTAGCTTTTTACTTTTTGTAATGAAAGCTACCTAATAAGTGAAACTGCCTAGTTGTACTTTTTAATATTAAGCCCCAAAGCTTCCATTGGTTATAACATTTTTTAAATAATAACCCAAAAATAATTTGTCTTAAAATTTCATAACAATGCATTGTCTGTTATTTGAAAAAATGAACATACTCTCTGTTAAAGAAACATACAATGCATTCAAAAATATTTCTATCAAAAAGATAAAATCTTTATAAGGAATTTCATTCTTATTTAAAAAAATAGTTTATAAAATTCTGTAGATTACAATTGTTTTCAGAAAAGAATCTTATTCTTTTATATTTTTTCCTGTCATTTTAAGATAATGGTAATTTTTGTCTTTAAAAATATTAAAATTATTGCTCTACTTCCTGATTTTTAGCTCAAATCACTATAATACACTATATGGCGAAAGGTGATTAGCCACTTGCAATTTTAGAAATTTTGATAAATATCTAGAAAAATACATGAGGAATTATCCTGAAACTCTAAGTGAGTAAACATAATCGTACACGTCATACATTTCCGTGAAGATTTTTCCTCGAAACTCAGTAGGGGACCGTCGACAAATTGAAAAATAGCGAATATCTTTTGGACAATCCTTTCAAAACTAATGCATTAAAAACGTTCAAACTGTAGATTATGATTAAGTGGCTTATTGTAATAAAGTGTGTTCATTTTTATGTGGATAGCATATACACTTACTGAAAAATTAAGGTTTTTATAAAAACAATTCCAAATTTTTCCAAGGTTTTTTTTTTTTTTTTTGCTTAACCCATAACTACTGTGAGCGGTCTGTCAGACCGCTGCATATTTTCCCGCATTCATTTCCTCCCCTCAAAATAGATAATGATCCTCACCCTTTCTTCTACCTTCCTGAAACGGACCCCCAAGGTCACATTCCGCTTGTCATTCAGCTAGCTACTTTTTTTTTTTTTTTTATTTAATTCTTTTCTTGGGGGAGCGGTCTGACATACCGCTCACAGTAGTTGTGAAACTGTTTTTGTCCGAGACGGATGTTTTTATTTTGCGGATAATTTTATGTTTTTTTATGATATTATGGAAAAAATGGAATGTAATTTTTTGAGAAAACGTCCTGTGTTCCTCACACAAAATGAAATTGAGGAGCTTGTAAAAAATTGGTCAGATATAGGAAAACATTTAGAAGATGCCCCCCAAGTAAAAAAAGGAAAACAATCTATCAGTGCATTGATTGTAAAGATCCAATCTGCCTTCAATGTACGAAAATGTTATGCAATGGCTGTAACTCGACATTTTCTGCTGTGTAGTAAGGTACTGTTATTTTTTTAAATTCCTATAATGATGTATAAATTCTCATGTATTTAGCTCCATATAAAAACAATATGTAGGTATGTAAACTTTGCGTTTTCTATTTCTATGACGATATATTTTTTTGGAATATAATCTAATTTTTATTTTTTAACTATACTTTTATTAGATATTCATACATTTTTCACAAAGAAAGTACATTTTTATACAACAGTTAATAGATGAGTTTAAAATTACATATTTCTTTTCTTCGATTTTCACAATTATTCGCTTCCTCTTACTATTCTCATATAACAGGATACCTGTCTTCAGTCTTCAAAAATCAACTTAAAGTTTCGAAAGATGATTTATAAATCAATTAAGTAGATATGTATTGGTAAGCGAACAATTTTTTACCATTTAGTTGATATTTTATTCATATTTCGATTTAGCGGTCTGAGAGACCGCTCGCAGCAGTTATGGGACAATTTTTGTCACAGTAGTTAAGGGTTAAAATTTTCTGAGTTAATAATATAAAATAATGTTCTTTTGCAAAAATATGACTAACAATATTGTAAAGAATACCCTGTATTCAAAATTTTTAAAAATAATAAAAATTGCATGAAAAATGGATTGAATTTTTTAAAAGTTGCGCATGCGTGAAGGCTAGCAAAATTTCAGTTGCATTTTGTGTTAGCTAAATGTATAGAGCAACTTTTGTAAAAGTTTCAAAAACATAGCTTAAAATTTCTGAAGATGATAATCGATAGAATAAGTTCAAAATCTCGTTTTCTCAAAATGAGCAAAAAAATGAGGGTCTGTATTCATTTATCCCTTGATCGAGTAAATACAAAATGCACAACACGGGACGCACTCTATATTTGATACAATCCCTCTGTTCTTTGCTTCATTTCGGGAACAATGGTTTTTAAGCTTATGCTATCGACGACCACATTCAGAATTTTTAATCTATGTTTCTGAGACTTTTCCAAAAGTTGCTCTGTATATTTAGCTAACACACTATGCAAATGAAATTTTGATAGCTTTCACGAAAACACAAAAAATTATTTCGTAAACCTGCTCATTTTTCATAGAATTATTATTATTTTTTAATTCTGATGATAAAACATTGCGTAAAATGTTGTTTACCATATTTTCGGAAAAGAACGTTAGTTTATATTAAGAACTCTGCAAATTATAAAAAAAAACTTGGAAATTTTTTGGATTGTTTTTATAAAAACCTTAATTTAACCTTAATTATAAAAAATTTTAAAATCGCAAATGGCCGGTCACTTTTGCCCATATAGTGTATAACTTAATGACAATTTTAACTAAGTAATTAAAATTATTTTCGTAATGTCTAAAATGGTCAGTATTAGCGACCTGCTAGTAAAGTAATTATCATACATTAGGGTTTGACAATCACAGTAGACCAATTCCATATTGGGAAAGAATGAGATAGTCCAATTAAAAGATGCATAAAATGTTTTCATCTACTTCTACAATAATCCAAGTATATTTTCATATACTCTTTTCATATATTGCATCTGTTTACAGACTTGTTTCACGATGGAAGCGAATAAACAGATTTATACAACTTTTAAATGAATAATATGACATTTTAGTTTCTTCCACCATTACAAGAAATAAATAAATAAAAAGAATATTGCCCAGTTAAACTGATGGCATTGAGCTCACAGGCTACGCATATTTTCAAGCACAGCCTTATATTTTCAAGGGTTAATTCCGTTCGAAAAAAAAATTAAGAAGAGGAAACAGCCCTCCCCTTTCCCCTTTTTTATACTTAATCATTGAACCTCCTAAACTATCAAGGACATGCTTTATCATATAAAAAATATGTTTCCAAAATTTACAGCAAATCGGATAATTCTTAATAAAAACCCAATTAGCATTTATCTAAATTAAGAGGAGTTATCCCCCTCTTTTATACATAACCACTAAACTTCCAAAACTATTCAGAGATTTGAACGAAATCTGACAATTCTGCTTGAAAAACCCAATTATATAAATTAAGGGGAGGGGCATTAGAACCCCCGTTCCCCCTGTTTATACTAATTCAATGAACACTTAATAACAGTCACGGAATCGTCTCACCAGAATGATCCTATACCTAAATTTTGAACAAAAACTGTTAATTCCGCATGAAAAACCCGTTTATACCAATTAAGGGGAGGGGCATGGAGCCCCCCGTTCCCCCTCTTATACATATCGAATGAACTCCAAAAACAAATCACGGAAGCGCCTTATCAGGATATACCTATATACAAAATTTCAAGTGGATCGGATATTTTTACCGTGAGTTATCGCGTTACGCACGTACGCACGCACGAACAAACGAACGAACATACATACTATACAGAACGGGCGGGCACATAAGCTCTCAGGCTATGATAGCCTGTGAGCTAAAATGTATTGGATTCGTGAAAGTTTTCGAATTGCTGTTTTCGACGGATTTTGACGTTTTAGAGCTCAGAGATTCCAAAAGTTATGTTTCTATAAAATATTTCTTAGTCTGTCTGTCTGTGACATAAATTTTGAGGGCGCTCTACTTTAAGAAGTGACGCACGGTTTTTCACAAAACTTCCGATTAAGTTAGATCTTGATATAATCTGAATTTGATGAGTGCTTGGGATATGCCGCCGAACAGGTGCATATATTCTATCTGAAACTTCTACTTTTAAATGTTTTATTCTAAAATATTCTTCAAATAAATTCATATTTTCTATAAGTTATTTTTTGCATAAATATATATACGACATTATTGGTCGTTATTATATATATCTCTCAACATTTCACAATAGCTCGATAGTATTCAAAATATCTCATATATTTTTCTGCAAAGCTAGATATAAAAGAAAAAAGAATATTGAGACATTTAAATGAATTCAAGAAAGTGTAAAAAAAAGGCTGTACTGCCTTTATTACGATATTCTTGATAGCTATATCTCAAGAAGTAACGAACAGATTTTCATAAAACTTTACATTCCGTTATTCCTTGATATAATGTGGTTTTGTTCACTTTTTGATGTAAATCACCGAACATCTGTCACTGCCATGCGATGTTTTATTCATGATTATGCTCTATGTTAGGAAGTAATGAACGAATTTTCATCAAACTTCTGATTCAGTTAGTGCCTGATATAAAAGTGTACTCTTTCGTTTTTGGAATAAATTGCTCAACAGATGGCGTGCTATGCGGCATTATTCATGACTGTCGCAACAGCTCTATCTCAGGAACTAATGCACAAATTTTCATCAAATTTCAAATTAAGTTAGTCCCTGATAGAAATTAGTATGACATAGTTTTTAGAGTAAATCAGTCAATAGGTGGCTCCCCTTTCTAATTTTTTTATGATTTCTGCGATGATTCTATATTAAATACGAATAAATAATTCTTTTTAATCGAGACATCTTTAGAATGTAAATAGAAAATAAAATTACAAACATAATGAACGAGAAAAACTGGAATAAATAACTATTGAAATTAAGTCAAATGTATCATGCTCTTTTTAATTTTTTTACATTTATAACACGTTTTTTCATAAAATTTTAGATTCAGTTAGAACAATAAAAAAAAAATGTTTGCAGATGGGAAATTTGGTGAAAATTACTCAACTAATGATGCTGCCATGTTTAATTTTCTGGAAGTACTAATGTGTATGAGATACAAGAAAGTTTTGGAAATTCCACATCCGACTATCAATGAAAAAAATAACACTAATAAGCCTTGATTAAGTCCATTAATAATTAATTATATCATAATATTAATAATATATATTTCATAGCGAAAAGTAAGAATCTATATTATAAATAAATATTTTGCTTATAAAACGTTGCTATATTAATAAAAACATTTAAAATACATTAAAAAATTTTATTTACATGTTTTAACTCTTTTTTATCGAGTCATCTTCGGAATATAAATACATAGCTGCCAACTCTTCTGATTTTTTGTCCCGGAAAAATTTAACAGAAATTTTTGGCTTGTTTAATCAGCAGATAACAGCGATTTCAAATGGTAAAATTTTCTATAAAATTTTTCCGCGCCAAAAAAGCGGAAGATGTTGTTAGCTATGTAAATAGAAAATTAAAATTACAAACATAATGAACGCGAAAAACTGGAATAAATAACTATTGAAATTAAATCAAATGTATCACGCGCTTTTTAATTTTGACATTGTCCGTGGGCTAGCTAAATAATTATCCAACCATTTAATCCATGTATTTGGGATGCGAAAATTGTATTCGCATAACACATCCGACTAATCATTAAAATGGACTTCTGTGGTTGTGCACCTCTTCATACATAAAAATGTCTTAGTAATGTCATTTTTCATTTCAAACCTGGGTTATGTTTAAATAATAACAAATTAGTGCTTATAGTACTGCTTCTTTTGAAAACTGTTCCATAATGTTTTATGTTCTTTTTTCTGCAAATAAAAAATATTAAATATGAATTTCAATTGATTCAACAATATACACAAAAATAACAAATATTATAAATATGCAATAGAAAAATTTAGAAAAAAAAATAGTAAAATAAAACAGCACTGTCGTAGTTAAAGAATAAAATCATTGCTTATGTGTAAGGAATTTCATACAGATAGAACTGTATATTCACTATGTTAATAATATTTAGACGCAATCTAAACTTACGTTGATGAATAAAACTTAACAGTTTACATTGATTCCAATAAAAACTTCAGGAAACCGACATTTTAAAAAGGTTTATATTGGAAACGTTTTCTATTATCTCTAATGTACTAACATATAGCCCAGAACATAACAGTTAAATAACAGTTACAGTAAAACCCCGATAATTCGGATTAATTGGAACCAGATCCAATCCGGATTATTGAAAATCCGAATTATCCGGAGAATTAGAAAAAAATGAAATAAAATAAAACATACTTACAGAAAAGCACCTTTATATTAAACTTATTGAATATTTACAGACTGTAAAAATGTATACTTTGAAATAAAAAAGTTTGTAATTGTCTGTTGTGCGAGATTTTGCTATGCTGTGATTTTTTATGGCATTTCTAAGTGGTTTAAATATAAAATTGGACTTGCCAAACTTAGTGATACATTATTGTTTCTTTAAAAGATAACATCAAAGAGTTTAAATAAGAAAGCATAAGGTATTCTTCCGAAAAGAATTTTTTTAAATTCAGAATACGACGATGAAATAAGATAATGTTGTAAAAATTAACCAATCGCTTCTCAAACTTTGACCAAATCGATCCGGATTATCCGGAGATCCGGATTAACGGGGTCCGGATTAGCGGGATTCTATCAAAATACTGTATAGTTTTTTTGTAAAGTGTACGACAAAATGTCATTTGAGTGGCCCAGTAGAGGATTCGCTTCGCTCATCCTAATAAAATCGCTTATGTGTAAGGAATTTCGGTACTACTAGGTTATCCCGTCGACCGAAAATCTATCGCCAAACCATAAGATTAAATGCCAATAATGGATGATCGTGAATGTCACATTAGATGACATTAAATACGATACACATTTTTAAAATGCCATTAAGTGATTTTTATTTCGACTTTTTATTTGCATTTTTATTAATATTCTACTAATTATTTGTTTCTTTCGTTATTTAAAATAAAAAATATGTCAATATGCATAGTTTGGCGATTTGTACAATTTGGCGAAATTGGTCGACGGGATAACAGAGTAGTACCGGAATTTTATACATATAGAATTATATATTCACCATGCTAATAATATTTAGACACAATCTAAACTTACATTGATGAATAAAACTTAACAGTTTACATTGATTCCAATAAAAACTTCAAGAAACCGACATTATAAAAAGGTTTATATTGGAAACGTTTTCTATTATCTCTAATGTACTAATATATAGCTCAGAACATAACAGTTAAATAACAGTTAGCTGAAATTAAAAAGTATAAAAATATCTTCATAAAAATGAAATTTGTCCTTCTCATCATATTTGCAATTATATACATATTTCAAACGAAATTCGATTGTAATAATTATGAAACTGAAACGGCGGAATTGACTTAGGGAAATGTAATTTTAATTGATTCATGGAAAGTAAATTAGCTCTTTGTCGAAACCATTTAATTAAGATATAATAGTTGGGCTTCAGTAATAACACTTAACGATTCATAATTCCCATGTGTAAAGCTTCAGGTTTTGTGAATGGTAATTACATTTCTATTAAACTGTTGGTCCATTTTGTTGTCTTTAAAAATTGCCTCAGGTATAAAAAATAACTACCTCGCTTGAGTTATATTCAGAAAATATTTTAACTGCATACAAATATGATATTCGGTAATTATCAGTGTAATTATAAAATCGTTTATTTAATCGTACATATAATAACATTTTAAAATAAAAAGAAAATAACACAGAATAAATATATTTTGTCAAAATTTAGGATTCATTTTAAAGAAAATAATTGAATTTAAAGTAAGTGAACAAATTGTAATGTTTATGATGTGATACGTTTTAGGGCAAACCATTTTTTAATAAAAAATGGAAATTAAAATCATTTTTTCTTCCTTCATAAATACAAGATGCTGTTCTATATTCGGTACCCGAATTTATATTCTTATCATATCTGCAATTAAAAATTATTTCAAATAAAAATCAATTATGATAATTGTGAAACTGAATCGACGGAATTGATTTAGGGATATATAATTTTAATTGAATCAGGGGAAGTAAATTAGCTCTTTGCCGAAACCTTTTAATTAAGATACAATAGTTAGGTTTCAGTAATAGCTTAAATCTTAACGATTCATAATTCCCATGTGTAATGCTTTAGGGTAAATGTATTTCTATAATATTAATATATATATTTCTATTTAATAGCAGTAAATATATTTCTATTAAATAGATGATCTATTCTGTTTTCCTTATAATTTACCTTAGGAATAACTAAAGCTTGTTCGCTTAGTTTATTTGAGAGGATGCTTTAACTACTTTCAAATATTTTATTCAATGTTTTTAATGTGATTATGAATTCGGTTTTAACCACTTAACTTCTGTATATTGTTGAAAAAAAATACTTTTAAATAATGCCTTTTTTTCACCTATTTTACAGAAATTTTAATCTTATGCCACCGGATTTTCAAATCAGAAATTTGTGCTTAATTGAATCATAAAAATGTTCTGATTAAATAATACAAAATTTACAATAAAACTTTACTCATGAGAATAATAAATTACGACCGGAGTATGGATGCCCCTACCTGGTTCGGGCAAACCTTGATTCGCAAAAAAACGCTGCCCGTACGACGTACGGGCAAAACATGCAAGCGATTAACATTAATAACATAAAAAATAATATCTAGGAATTATGTCAGCACCTGTGATTTACTACTAAGAAAATAGTTGTTTGTAAATGATGTGCCTAAATTAAGTGAAGAAATTAAACAAGTTGGAAATTGCATGTGAACGTAGCAAATGAGGTGCGTTCGTACGATAACGAAGTTTTAAAAATATTCAGATCTTACTGATATAGTAGAGCGTACTTCGGATACAGTATAGTAGTCGAAATCTTTGTGTTTCTGTAAATATGCAGGAAGTAATTTTTATTACACCTCAGAAACGTATATCTTATTCATAAAATGTGAAATAGTTGAATATAATTAAAACACGCCCCAAACAATGTTTCCCCGCATAGCATTATGTAGTGGAATACTTTTGTGTGGCCCTGTAATTTAATAATAAAAATTCTTTGCATCACAGATTATACAGAATGCATATTTTAGTATATATTTCATAGATTCATGCCATTTCTATTATGTTCGAATGAGTGTAACATCATAAAAATGCATTTGAATCTTTTTTCCCATTGACCATAATGTAATGGAATACCTTTGATTGTCCCTGTAAATGATCTATGCATCCGACTTTCATAACATTTGAAATGACTCGATAAAATTACGTAATAATTATATGTTTTAAATTTCAAACCATTAAAATGCATTTGAAATTTTTTCCCCATTGGCCGTAATGTAACGGAATCCTTTTGATTGTCCCTGTAATTGATCTATGCATCCGATTTTCATAAAATTTGAAATGACTCGAGAAAATTATGTTATAATTATGTATTTTAAATTTAAAACGATAGTTAAACGATTGGTAGTTTTTGCGTTGTTATATGCGGACGGACGGACAACAATAGGTGCTACGTATTTACATAATTACGAACGCACCTAAAAAGTGCTATAATTATAAAATGATAAGTTTCAAAACATACCGTTTTTGAACACTTTCCAACAAAGTTGAAAAGTGTTTATGCATTCGGTTTGTCTGGCCTTCTGCCCGTCTGGCCGGATGGCCGTCTGTCCGCGCTCTAACTCCCGTAAATATTCTCGGATTGTTATGAAATTTTTATATGTTATTGATGTTTACCCCAGCACTAACCCTATTGAAAATGAAGTTTCTACTATGGTTAGTTCATTTACAGGGATAGTCAAAAGTTTTCCGATACATTACGGCCAATGGGAAAAAATCGTTTAAAGTGAACTTTAAAGATGTTACACCCTGTCAAACTTATTCGAATTTACATGCATTCGCAAAGTGCACTAAAATACGCATTATTTAAATTGTGCAATCAAAATAATAGTTATTATTCATTTGCAGGGCCACTCAAAAAATTAGATTACACAATAATAAAGGGGGGAATTGTTTGCGACATATTTTAATAACGTTAAACGATTTCAAGTATCATAAAATTGATATACGGCGTTGAGACTTAATATTTGACGCATAATATGAAGTGCGTAGCGTTTACAGGGCCATACAAAATATTTCAAATCTTAGATTTTTATCTGAAGTACTATATATTATCGATGATAGCTGATGGATGGTTGAAATGCATTTTCAATTATGATATGCGCTTTTAAGTTTTCCTAAATTTTCTGCACATAATATGGTGTACATAAATGTTATAGTTAATATACAGGGTTACACAAAACAGCTCCTAAGGGTTACTGAATATGAGAGTAATTAACTTAAAGGTGGTTTTCAAATAAGTTATGCATTTTTAAGTTGAATTGCTTTCAGTTTACTAAGAAATGTTTGTAGAATATAGATTAAATGATGTACAGTAGGGTGGAGCGAAAAAAAATTTTTTTTGAAAATGAAAAACGGGTAGGTGCCAAAAGTTGCCTTTATACTAGTACATTAACTGCGTGAAATTTTACCGCTGAAAAAAATGGCTTGAGTCTGCGCTTTTGCTCCAAAAATCGAAATTTTGAGTAAAATTTGTCATTTTTTGACATTTTTTGAAAAAAATTAAAATATTCCTACAGAGCTGATTAATATTTAAAAATGTTGCTTAGACCTCTATATTAATCTGCTTAACATATTTAAACTATAAAACAATATCTGTAGTCTGTATAATTGGAGCAAATCTGACAACTTTTTGTGAAAAATCAGCGTTAACCTCTCTATTGGAGCATACAACGAAATGTTCTTTTGAATGCACTTCTTACTTAGCTGCTTTCAAAACTACTGTGTATATAACTCATAGAGGTGGTTGCATTATCCCACCCGTCTCAACCGCCCAATCATCTAGGCCCAGTGTTTTATTTATGTATTGAATTGTTACTTTTTTCCCGAAGACGAGTATAAGTTTTCTATATATCAAAGTAATTTATCTCTCCTTTGTATTCACTGACTTTGGATGATTTGGATTGCTGGTGTGACCTGCTGCACATATATTTTTATACCATGTATAACAGAAGAGAAGCTGAGTAATGTATTGGGTATGTTCTTAATTGAACCTGTTCAACAATCTATTATCTTCATTAAATTTTCATGCAATTAATACATTATGATTGGAAGTTCTGTTACCACAGCATTTTTTCAATCAATTACATTTTATATATAATGATTTTCCTAAAAATTGATTGTATGAATTCAACTTTTAGTATGTCATCATTTACTGCACTTATTACATTGAATATATTTTGAGAAGCTGGCTGCTTAATATTATGACGATCGTCACAGAGGATTGCAAACAAAATTTGCGTGTAAAACAACAATATTTCTAAAGAAGTTTTAGTATGCTTTATGTCGTTTCCTGTATTATTCTATAGTCTAGTAATTTCTAATAAGATTTTATATCTATTATTTAGGTGTGTAGTACATTTGGTATAAAACATACCGCGGTATAAACTTGGATTATACATTTTGTGAGTGAACATATAGACGCTGATTGCCAATCTGTGCTTATATAAAGCGGAAAATTCTATTAACTTTATGAGCTGTCTTTTGTGTGAGATGTTTTCTAAACTCCCATTCCCCATTCTTTCTGAGAAATAGCTTTCCTTATGAATTAGCTTTGCAATCTCTGACAGAAATTTCTAGTCTGTTCTGAGTATCTTTTTCTCAATTTGAGAAAATAATTTTTCAAAATTACTCTCTATTTTATAAAAAAAAAATGCAATAGGAAGTGAATAGTACGTAGACAAAGATTTTCCTTATTGATCCAGTGAATCCATGTAGTTTAGAACGTTTTATTTCGACTTCTCTAATAATTGGCGCAGAGGAAATTCACTGGAGTTGAAGTAGCGAATGATTCAATATTATACACAATTCTAAGCTTACCCCATGCAAAATGGTTCACAGTGACAAATAAAATTCTCCTAATTTTAAATGAGCACTTATAGTCGATTAGAATCCGTACATTCCCTCATAAAGTACTATGCATTATATGTTTATGCCCAGGACATTTCACCATCAAATGTTGTCCACTCATAAAAAGAGGATCTAAAAATTAATAGGAAATTACCTGGTAAAGAAAACACTTAGAAAACGGCATAAAACTAATGGAAAAAAAGTTATTTACAACAGCGGTTGCTTTACACATGGAGAACAAATTTTCATTGCAATTCTTGCTGACCATCACCATCACATTAAACAGCTCGCTTCTCAACATATAAAAAATGCAAAAGTAGAATAAATGATGGCATACTTATAGTTGAAATATCTGAAATCATCTTTGAAGCAAATCATTACGTAAAAAAAATACAATTGACTGAAAAAATATTGTGGTACAGAACTTCCAATCACTATTCATCAACTGAATGTAAGTTTGATAAATATAATAGATGGCCGAATAGATCCCTTTAATAGATTCCCGTGCATTACTCAGCTTGTCATTTTTTTGTATAAACTGTAAAAATATACCTGAAGATAGTTACAGCAGCATGTGGATGCAAAGAACAGATGAACAAGGTGGAAGCATCGAAAACATGCCAAATTTTTATAAAGAAAATCACAAATCAATGTATAAATAAAACACTGTACTAAGATGATCGAATAGTTGGGCCGGGTGGTATAGGAAATATAGCCACCTCCACGACGCATGTCCAAGGTAGTTTTGAAAACAAGAGCTGTATTAAAAACAACAATTCGTTGTATGACCCAATAGAGTGGTAATGTTGTTTTCTTACTAAAAGTTGCCTGTTTTGCTCCAGCTATAGGGAATAAGCATATTGTTTTATAGTTTAAATATGTTAAGCAGATAAATATAAAGGTCTAAGCAACACTTTTAAATACTAACCAGCTCTGTAGGAATTTTTTTTTTTTTTTTTTTTTTTTTAAATGTCAAAAAATGACAAATTTTACCCAAAATTTCGATTTTTGGAGCAAAAGCGCAGACTCAAGCCATTTTTTTCAGCGGTAAAATTTCACGCAGTTGATGTGCTAATATAAAGACAACTTTTGGCACCTACCCGTTTTTGATTTTCAAAAAAGATTTTTTTTTTGCTCCACCCTAATGTACAGGGTTATGCAAAGAATTAGCTACATGTTCACCCATAGATGATAATTTCTGGAAATGTGATTTAAATAGCTTTAAGAATGTGTTTGTTTGAACTAAATTTGAACAAAATAATGGCGTGTAATAAAGGTGCTAGGTAAATTACAGGGCTTAACAAAAGTATTGAAGTGTTTTCCATCTATTAGAATAAAGTGCTGAAAGAGAAATTTCAATCATCTAGGCATTTTCTTGCTAAACTAAATTTTCCCATCATATAGTATATATATCTAAACCGACGATTCAAATACAGGGCTGTTTAAAAGAATTGGAATACATATTTGGCTATGGACAGTAACATCTTATTTCGCTAAATAACAAAGTTTTGTTAAAGATTTTAGGAAGTGTTGGAAAGTGTTTCATAATCTATGCGTAACGCATGATTTTTCTTACTTGTTTAACAGGTTAACAGGTAAGAAAAAGCATGCCTTAAGTATAGATTAGGAAGCACTTTCCAACACTTTCTGAAATGATTTACAAAACTTCGTTGTCCAGAAAAATAAGGTTTTACAGCAAAATGTATATTCTAATACTTTTGAACAGCTATGTATTTGATATGTCGGTTGAAATATATATACTACATAATGAATAAATTTAGTCTTGCAAGAAAACAGCTATCTAGTTGAAAATTTTCTTTCAGTAATTTATACTAATAGATTGAAACATACTTGAATACTTTTTTTCAGCCCTGTTGTTTATCTAATACCTTTATTACCTGTACGTATTTTGCTAACATTTAGTTCATACTACAATACTCTAATAATATTAATCTATAATATTTAAACTACTTAAATTACATTTCCAGAATTTAACTTCTACAAGCGACTCTGTATCCAATTCTTTGCGAGACCCTGTATATCATTTTATCTGTATTCTACAAACATTTCTTAATAAACTGTATGCAGTTCAACATAAATATGCATCACTTATTTAAAAATTACATTTAAGTAAATTACGCTTATATTCAGTAATCTTTCCGAGCTCTTTTGTGTAACCCTGCATATCTAAATTAAGTAACTATTAACATTTATACACACCTTATAATGTACATATATTTAATGAAATTTAAAAGCGCATATCATAATTGAAAATGCATTTCATCCATCCAACAGCCAACATCAATAATTTACAATGTTTCGGATAGAATACGCTGTTTGAAATATTTTGTATGTTCCTGTAAATACTATGCACTTCGTATTATGCATGAAATAACTCATATTCAACCTGGCCGACGTATACAAATTTGACACATGAAATCATTTATCATAATTAAAATATTTCGCAAACAATGCCCTCTTTATTATTATGTAATAAATTTCTTTGTGTGGCCCTGTAAATGAATAAAAACTATTTTTTTCACGGCATATTTTACAAAATATATATTTTAGTGCAATTTTTTCATGCATATAAATTTGAATGTTTGATCGGGTATAACATTTTAAAATTTCATTTGAAACGATTTTTCCCTTGGCCACAATGTAACAGAAAACTTTTGACTGACCCTATAAATAATCTAACCATGGTAAAGAACTCCCTTTTCAATAAGGTTCGTGCTAGGGAAAACGTCAATAACATCCAAAAATTTCATGGCAATCCGAGCATATGTACCAGAGTTAGAGCTCGGCCAGATGGCCAGAAAAACTGAAAGCATAAGCACTTTACAATTTGGTTGGAAAGTGCTAAAAAATGGATATTAAAATTCTTTTTTTAACCACAATTACAAAGAGTTGTTCTATATTCTGTGCTCGAATTTGCCTTTTTTACTTTAACAATAATGGAGATTTTGAAAATTTACCTTGATTGGTATGAAATTTGGTGCCAAAAAAGGAAATTCTGAAAGTGGCATTAAGTATGGAAAGTGATTCCAAATAAAATTTGAAATACAAACTGTCTAACTTAATGTTTTTTTTTTACGTTAAAATAAGTGATTTTCTTTTTTTCTATCGTTGTCGTATTATTTGACAGAAAACAAAAAATGTATATAAAATAGCGTTACAATAGTTTCATTTATGTTAAAGTTATACACGGGATTACAAATCTCTAGTCCTAAAAAATGTTTTAAATTTCTTTTACATCCAAAAGTGCTCTTGGCCAGCAAAAAGATAAATATTACGGTTTGGGGTAAGTTGTTTCTGGAATTATATTTTTGGATAACTTTGTTTCTCGTCGTGTCTTCTTCTTCTATGAATGATTATATATTACTTAAAGGTTTGTTCTTTGTATAGCTTTAAACTTAACCCAGTAATAGGCGGTGGGATATAATATCTATATTATAAAGGCCAAACGTATCTGTGCGTAACGCATACGTCATTTTGCGAATGGCAACACTTTAAAATTTGAAATGAAATTTAAGTTTTGCATTTTTTTTCTTTAGCAAATTTTTTCGTAGTTTTTTTATACCGTTTTTGAATTGTGGCAACAGACATACTCCATTTTTATTAAAATGAAAATGAAAAAACCGAAAAAAGCAAATTAATGTAACTTTTTGTTGCCATATTTTTAAAGTGAAAAAAAATCGTTTTACGCCCAATCCACGAAAAAATGGACATGAGGATGAAAATTTAAATTTCTTTAAATATGATTGAAAATTTGCATATTAACTGTTAAGAGTGTACTATTTCATATTTTATCAAAAAAGAATTAAATTTTTGTTATTAACATACTTATTTTAATTAATAAAGTGACACTATGACTTTGTAAAATAGACTGCGGCAAAAACTTTACATTTCATGGTCTCGTACAGCTGAACAAACATTCTGAAAATCTCCAAACTTGGATATATATGATCTGACAGCTATTATTGAAAGTTTTTGTCTGCAGAGAAGTGTTCACTAATCTTCATTACAAAAGGTAAGCATATTTAATTACTCTTAATTATTGTGTCACGCCCGCAACAAAAAGTTACATTTATATCTCTGCAGAAAAATATTTTTGATTTAAAGTTATGAAACTTTATATTTAAAAATAGTTTATTAAGATACTTTGAATTACAGACACAAAAGAAATTAATTAATATTTTAATTATAATTATTGAGCGTTGCGGGCGTGACATGTCCCTGTTGCGGGTGTGACATCTAATTAAAGTCACACCCGCAACGTCTTTTAAAATTGATTACAAATGCATATTTGAACAAATTATATGTAAATTTATAAAAGAAAAATATGTTGGAAAACATGTACTTGGCAGCTTTAACTATACCCTTTGATTTAATAGAGGGAATTCCAGTTAATAAATAAAAAATTGCATCATCTGAACATGTGACACTGTGTGCATTTGATTTATTCAGTTTGGATTGATAAAATTGTTGCTTTACTGCAAGAAAATAATTTTATTAGTGATATATGATTAAGAAATTAATTTAAAAGGTAAGATTTTTATAGAAATTATAAAAAGAAAATTACGAAACACTATTTTAGCAATTTTCTTTAAATTTGTTAATTTTGTTTTGTTTTTTATATACATTTTTTTAATTTTGTTATTTGATAGTATTTATCTAATATACATATTTTTAGTTTTTTAAAATAAGTAAATCAATATTAGGGGAAGATTTTTTCTCTCTTTTAATTCAAATTAAATAAAAAGTAGAAGTAAGAATAATAGTAACTGTTAAAATGTTTATTAAGTTAGCATAAAATGTATATAGTCAGCTTGAAATTAACCAAAATTTAACATAATTAACTTTATGTAAGATTAGAAATTTCAAGGGATAACTATTCAAAATTTGTTAAGCTTATATTTTTGGACTGGAAGTGCTATATTTATTCAGTTTACACATTAATTTCTTCTCTTTTGAAGAGAATGAAGAGTACAGAAAGATCACAATATCATTGAAAAAAAATTAAGAAAAACCCTTTTAAATATGAAGCATATCTACAACAAGAGAAGGAAAGAGACAAAGCAAGGAGAGAAAAGAAGAGACTATTTTTAAAAAACCATAGTAAAGGATGGCAATCCTTTTGCATTTCATCTCATGGTAAAGGAGTTGTCGATGGGGATGGTGCAGTTGCCAAGAAAATGGTAACACTAGCAACGCTCTGCAACTACAAATTCAGCTTCAGATTTTGCCATGTGTGTAGAAAAAGTCCTAAAAAATATAAAAGAACTTTGCTGAATGTGAAATTTCAGAAGATAGAGTGAAAATGCTTCATGAATGCTGGCACCAAGCACAATCGGAGCTCAACATTCAATCGATACATCATGTTGTTTTTATTGACGTAGGAACAATTAATGTAGCAATAACTTCAGAAAGCGATCACAAGAGAATTCGTTTATTACCATATTTTGCCAAAAATATAATATCCAATGATAAGAGTGCAATTGGAGATTTTGTAGAAGTTGTTTTATTCTCCACATTAAAAAAAAAAAAAAAAAAAAAAAAAAAAAAAAAAAAAAAAGTGAAAACTTTGATGGACAAATAAGACAAATGAATGGGGATATTATAGAATAAGAGTATCGGAATAAAAATCAAGAAAATGTGTATATTTGGCTCAATCAGTCAGATGTATCCATACTTTCACAAGGATATAATATCCAACGATGAATGTGTAGTTGGAGATTTTGTAGAAGTTGTTTTATTCTCGACATTAAAAAAGTGAAAACTTTGATGGACAAATAAGACAAATGGATGGTGACGATATAGAATTAGAATGTTTGAAAAAAATTTAAGAAAACGTGCTTATTTGGCCCAGTCAGTCAGATGCATCCTAGGAAAAAAAAAAGAGCATTTTTGTAAAAAAAAGCTACCACCACCAGAAATTATAAATTCAAGATTGGAAATGAAATTTGTTTGATATTTTCCTCTCTGATATTATAATTGTAATATTGATTAATTCTTTAATTAAATAAAATCTGCTTTGAAAATATTTGTGTATGTCATTATTTTATTAGCCATACAAGTCACACCCGCAACAGGGCGTCACACCCGCAACGGAAACTTTAACTATTTTCTACAAAAGCAAAAATTGAGTAAGTAATTTAATTTTTTCACAAAATAATTATTTAAGTATTACTGTCTAATATTTAAAAAAATCAATTCACTCAGTTGTCCTAATTCACAGAGTTTTGTGTGTTTGAACTGAAAGATGAAAATGCATGTCCTTTTTTTTGTCACACCCGCAGCAGGCGGAAATTATTATTATTTTTTTTTATAAATAAATGATACATCGGACAATTTTCAGATTTGGATAAATGTTTGTGTAAGTGGTCTACATTGAAATTCATACAAATTGAAACCAATGCTCAAAATTTTTTTTTGCTGGTGACTAAATTAAGTTGTGTAAATGTCACACCCGCAACTTTGGATTGGGCGTTTAGTTCTTTTTTATTTATTACTTAAAGGATTTTTAGTTTATTAAAAACTTTCTTTAAACTCAATACAACGCTTTCTTTTTACACTCTGACGTCACAAGAATATAGTATATCGTATTTATTGCATGCAGGTTATTTCAGAAATTTTCATTCACACTTAAAAGAATATAAATAAATTAATATGTATTTATAGCTAAAAGCAGTCCAGATTAAAGTTTTGAATTAAAATGATTTTGAAGTGATCAAATTAAAATACCATTTTTTTTCTTAAACATGAACACGGATATGGGAGGTGCATACGTAAATTTTGAAGTGGTAAATATAATGTCGGATTTAGATTTCATGGGGCAAAAAAATCAATGATTGAGTCAAAGTGGAGTACATTTTGCTATTTTACATTTTCAAATACCGTGCCTAAGAGCTGTAATTGATAACTTAATAATAATACAAAATCTTTATTATATTTTATTGTTTACATATCGGTTAAGTTTAATTTTAATGATTTCTATAACTGAGTTTTATAGAAACAGTATTTTGTTAACTTTAGGTTAAATATCATTTGTTTAAGAGTTAGACTTACGAACATAAGGTCTGTTTTTTATTGTGACTAATTAAGTACATTTATTATAAATCAATGAAACAGTTTCTTCTTAAAAAATTTCTTTCGTCGAAATTCGACGGTTTCTATCATGTACTTTATAATTACCGATTTGTCCTTCTTTTTCATAATTATTCTTGGAAAAGATTATTTATGCATTTGTTTTAAAAAAAGAAACACCAGTTTATATGTAACTTACATAATATATGTGTTTTAAAGGAACGTGTATTTACTCTTCTCGATTCACCGAAATGTTTTCCTTTGTTTTTATTTTTATTTTCTTTTATTTTCAATTTTATTAATATTTTCATAAAGATGCATTTTTTTAGATACAGTGTATAATTTGGTACTTCATATTAATAGTTTTCGTATTTGTGCAATTCCAAAAATGCAAGATACAAATTAAACATACTGTTCTTGAGTGACTAATGGATATTAAAAAATGGATATTAAAATCATACCTATTCATACAATTAAGTACATACATAACCTATTCCTATTCATACAATATTTAATATACAATATATTAAATGCATACGTAAGTGCACATGAAATACAATTTAATATGCTGCCTATTAAAATGCATTTCAAATAATTGAGATGTGATTAAGACTAGATAGATTAAATTAAGTAAGAACCAGAAGCGATTTAGCCGTAACTAAATTTTAGCATAATTTAAATAATGTTTAAATATAATTACCGATAAGCCATACTTAAAATAGAATAATACTGCAAAATTAGCAAAAAATTAATTTTAATTAGTTCAAAATTTTTCCACTATATAGAGAAAAAAGAAGATTACATTATTTAGTAATACTTTTAATTAGTTTAAGTTTCACACAATTTAATTAATGTTTCTGCTAAATATTGCATTAAAGAAATAAAATTTCTATCATAACTAACTTTCGCCAAATAGTGCGATCTGCATTAAATTGCTTTTAAATAAATGGACTGTGCGTGAAACTTTGAGTATCTAGTTGAAAGCAACTTAGCATTAGTAAAGTACTCATAAACTATTAAAGTTTATGAGATAAGGATTTTTTTTAACTGCAAAAAATTATTTTATAAAAAATATCAGTTATTAACTATGTCAGAACCAGATTATTTCACCAAAAAAAATTATAATTAAAAGAAATTTTATTAATCCGGATTATAGATGAATAATGATACAACAAATGACACGAGCAATTCTTAACAACTCCTATAGAGACACAAAGGACAATACAGAGTTCATGACTGTTCCTTAAGTCTCTACTGCATCGCATGCCATATCTGGTGCTTACTTTAAAACATTATAATTTTCTTTATGCGACATGCATTTGGCCAATATGATCTCTGACCCTGATAAGGAACAATCCAAAGAATAGGAAAACACTAATTTCGTGCATGTCAGATAGCTTCAAAAGGCAAAACAAAATTAGGATTTGTTTTCCAGTGACAAAGAAACTTTCGATCGAGCTATTAAGGTAAGATTTGCTTTCATTATTCCTACTGAATACTTAAAAGTATAAATTTTTTAAAAAAATGTTGCAAGGTGTTAAGGAGAAAAAATTAATTAATTTGAGCTCATTTAATTGTAAAATATAGCAATGTAATACACTATCTACCAAAAAGTATTTGTACACTTTCAGTTTTTGACATTTTGTCTAATATTTAAAAATATACTGGTCGGATTCCTCTGGAACTTCATAAATATAAAGATTATGTTTCACTTTATATTTATTTACATTCATTTGTTAAGCGGGTAATTAGGGGGCCGGCAAAAAAACAAAGAATAATAGAAATATTTGGGATCGCCCTGTACATGAAAATGCACGAAACGACTTATCGCTTTAGGATACAAATATATGAATACAGTAGAATATGTACACTAAATTTTGTGAGACTAGCATGTATATTTATGGCGATAGAGCGATTTTTTTGAAAAATTCAAAAAAATTCTGGTATGTTTTTTGTTTATATCATAGAGGGTTTTTGACCAAATTTAACGCAAATTTCAGAAAAATTGGCAAAATCTATTAAAAAAAATATAGCGCAATTGAAATATAAATATATTTAATACTTTATGAAATATGAGTAGTTTTATGAAATAATTTTTATCTGCGCATGCGCGAACGATAAAAACAATTCTTTTACATCATTTAATAGTCAATTCTATGGAGTAACTTATAAAAAAAATCCAATCAAATATCGTGAAAATTCAAAAAGATATCATTATTATAAGTAAGCTGTTTTTACATTGCTCTCTAAAAACGGCTGAATGATAAGGGATTCTCCACAAATTGACATTTTTTATTAACTGACTTTTAGGAAAAAATTAGTACTATTTAATGAATACAATATTGCTGCTAATAAGTATCTTGACACCTGTGATAGAAAAGGAAAAGGGCTTTTATTCTTTTCCATCACAGATGTCAAGATACTTATTAACAGAAATATTGTATTAGATATTGTATACATTAAATACTAATTTTTTCCTAAAAGTCAGTCAATAAAAAATGTCAATTTGTGGAAAATCCCTTATCATTCAGCCGTTTTTAGAGAGCAATGTAAAAACAGCTTACTTATAATAATGATATCTTTTTGAATTTTCACGATATTTCATTGGATTTTTTTTATAAGTTACTCCATAGAATTGACTATTAAATGATGTAAAAGAATTGTTTTTATCCTTCGCGCATGCGCAGATAAAAATTATTTCATAAAACTACTCATATTTCATAAAATATTTAATATATTTATATTCCAATTGCGCTACATTTTTTCTACTGCATTTTGCCAATTTTTCTAAAATTTGCGTTAAATTTGGTCAAAAACCCAGCATGATATAAACAAAAAACATACCAGAATTTTTTGAATTTTTCAAAAAAATCGCTCTATCGCCATAAATATACATGCTATTCTCACAAACATTAGTGTACATATTCTACTGTATTCATATATTTGTATTCTAAAGCGATAAGTCGTTTCGTGCATTTTCATGTACAGGGCGATCCCAAATATTTCTATTATTCTTTGTTTTTTTGCCGGCCCCCTAATTACCGGCTTAACAAATGAATGTAAATAAATATAAAGTGAAACATAATCTTTATATTTCTGAAGTTCCAGAAGAATCCGACCAGTATATTTTTAAATATTTGACAAAATGTCAAAAACTGAAAGTGTACAAATACTTTTTGGTAGATAGTGTATTAAAAACCTTAATTGTGTACGGATGATAAAAGTCATAAAAAATCAAATTTTAGCAGAAAAAATTAAAATTTCTTTTTTACCATTTTTACCATTATTATACTGATATATAAACTTCATTTTTTTTTATTTAAAAATAGAAAAATTCATGTTGTAATGAGTTAATCGTTTCAAATAATACACATTATACTACTTTTCCATCTAGATTCATTTTTATTTTTTCTTTTACACTTTCCAAAAATACTTCAAAAGTGATTATGACTTCGGTTTATCTGCTCCTCTCCTTGAGTTTTAAATATCGGAAATATACTAGGATTTATCCGAACTTTTTATATGTTACTGTTGTTGACTATAGCACGAGTGCTATAGAAAACGAGGTTTGAGTAAAAGAGAAGTGTAAAAACTGAGAGTAATAGATTTTTTTTATTACGAATTTGAATTCAGCGTAAACAGAAACGTTAGATAATTAGTGAATGTTTCGTATACCCCCTCCCTTAAAATACGTGTTCACCACTGTTATTAGTATTTTTATTTAAAAAAAAAAAAAAAAAAAAAAAAAAAAAAAAAAAAAACATGATTTTTTACAACCAATTAGTTTAACTTCACATTTTTTTCCTTTCTAGTGATCGTCGCGCATGGCGGGATCCATAATCAG